>PVJA010030565.1:0-25713 GCA_004027025.1 Myocastor coypus
ATACAATGTGATATAAGCAGTTACACAATTTTGACACAGATATTTGGAAATTCAAGGAAATACAAAATTGTACCCTTTCAAGAATATGGTATTTGGCCCAGTCTCTTATTTTCAAGTACTACTCTTGATAGAATGACAGTAACTGAGTTTACACAAGGAGCAGTACATATCAAAAAGACAAGAGTGACATGTATTCCAAGCATAATTTCAGCGTTACATTGTGGGGCAGCCAAGTTTTTAAAGGTTGCACAGTGAATCTCATGTAATATCAGCTGATAAGGTACTATTCTAGTCCAGTAGCTGTACTTTGGGATTATAATGAATTTCCCACAACTAACAACAAAAGAACATTATGACTTCCTATCAAGTATCTGAGCCTTTTAAGGATTTAG
This sequence comes from Myocastor coypus, assembly GCA_004027025.1. Lineage (NCBI taxonomy): Eukaryota > Metazoa > Chordata > Mammalia > Rodentia > Myocastoridae > Myocastor > Myocastor coypus. The sequence continues at coordinate 393 of PVJA010030565.1, forward strand.
ACAAATATGATATAACAAACCTATTTGCCTATTTTTGACTTTTCCTCTATTTGGCAAAGAGCTGTTTTTACATGTAAATTTAAAATTTAAGTTCCATAAGAAGTGGGAATTAGCTATTTTAAGGTTGTAGAATCTCCTCCTTTCCACTTTTCTGCCCCCAAAATTGTAGAACAAAAGTGAGGGAGTCAATCCATATTGTCTTCTTATTGTGTGGATGTATACCTGATATGGGAGTTGGGGAAGGATCTGAGTTTCAGGCAATAAAGGTGAACTTGAAATTCAAAAAAAATTTTTAGAAAACTTGAGATCAGAATGCTCTGAAAGTCAAGACTGTAGTAAAAGCTTAATGTGGAAAACGATGCCATTTTATGTTTATAGATATCCCTATGGGTACTTCTTATGGTTGGAAGAATACTGTTTCTTTTTTATTATAACCTAGATAAATGCTTTATCAGAAGCTTTTTTAATAGCTATATTATTGAGTAGCAGCTATGTGTTCAGTGCTAGACTAATTCTTGCATAGAATTCTGGGACAGAAGAAACCATGGTTTTTGCCTTTACCATCACTAGAGAGAAGTCAGGTGAGACAATAGGAGATTTTTGGGACGCAGAGTTAGTGAAATGAAATGTTACTTTGGAGGTGAGGAAGACAGATTCCTTACAGCTGAGGAATGCATGAAAAGGAAGTGATAGTGAAGGTGAGCACTTAGCTAATTCTGCTAGTGGTGAACTTATTAGTCTATTTTTAAAAATATTTTAAAAAATTTCTTCAATCCCTCGTACCAAAAAAAAAAAAAAAAAAAAAAACCACAACAAAAAATTAAGCCTTTCTTTTCTTTTCTTTTTTCTTTTCTCTCTCTCTTTCTTTCTTTCTTTCTTTCTTTCTTTCTTTCTTTCTTTCTTTCTTTCTTTCTTTCTTTCTTTCTTTCTTTCTTTCTTTGATACAGGGTTTTGCTATGCAGGTTGGACTTGCAATGATCCTCCTGTCTCAGCCTTCCTAGCACTGGGATTATAGGCGTGCACCACCACATCCATTGTTGTGGCTGGCCTGGTGCGCCCAGAGTTCCCAGGCCAGCTTGGCATGTGGTATCAGGGATTGAACCTGAGTCCTTGCGCTTGTCAGGCAGGTGCTTAGACTACTGAACTGTCTCCCAGCCCCTATCAGCCTACTTTAAATGGTAACAAAAGGATGTGCTCTAGTCCTGTAACTGTCACTTTTTGTCTAGTTCTCCCACTTACTCTCTGGCAGTTTCTTTCACTCCTTTGTTAACTTAGGTTCTGTAGTCCTTACAGATGGTCTCCTTCTTCCATAGTTCCACTTACAGTAGAATGATAGTGATCACCAGCTCAGTAGAAAATATATTTCGGATTTTCAGTTTTTATCTCTTTCCTGAGCTCAGTGCTGAGATCTACCAGATTCCTCATCCAAGTAACTCTATTCTTCTCGTTATTCAGCCTGAAATCTTTTCTTTGACTTCCTTTTATACCCTCATCTCTTTTGTCAATGAGTATTGTGAGCTCTTCTTTCAAATTGTGTTCAGAATGTGAGGGGTTCTTAGCCTGTCTACTCTAACCTCTCTGTATGTGGTTTCTCCCCCTTCCTGTTCTTTTTGTTCATTATCACCAGAACCTAGAACAGTGCTTAGGGCATATGCTCAGTGAGTGTGGATTGAATGAATAGATAGATGGGTGGAGGTGATTGACTTCTTTATAACAGGAAGTGTGTTAATTGAAGAGATTGTCCTTTCAAGTGTTACAGTGTCCTTTATTAGAGAAAATGGAAATAGATGTTGGAAAGTTTATTTTTAAACAAAAGACACTCATATTTAGCAGAATAAAAATTTTCAACCCAGTATTGATTTTTTTCTACAATGGCCCCTCCTTCTTTGTAATTTCCTGGCCCACAAGGTCCCCAGTCTTCAAACCAGTAATTTAGATGACTCAAGAAATGTGACAGGAACAAAAGATGAATTACTGTAAGAGGCAGAGTGAGTAGAGGATGCAGGCTTAAAAGAGGCTGTTTTCTTACATTTCCATTTGCTTTTTAAGAAACTTACCTGTGTAATAAGACTTTTTACACAGTGTAATTAAGCTGATAATTGGTTGTTTACTCAGGAGAGTAATATGGGGAATAACAAAAAGGTGATCTGTGTAATTTATTTAATAATTCATGTAAATAAACTTTTTTTGTGTGTGTGGGACCAGGGTTTAAACTCATGACCTTGCACTTGCCAGGCAGGCACTTGTGCCACAGAGCTATCTCCCTGGCCCCCTAAATAAACATTTTGTCAGTCTTTTGTCAAGGCAAGGTCAAGATTCTGGATTTACCAATTGAGATTCCATAAGGCTTTTCAAATATCAGTTACATTCATTGCATTTCCATTATAATTTTGGCTTCTGGAAAGTTGAATGAGAATTTAGTCCCATGCAAAACAATTGAAGGCTAAAAACTTTTAGTTTAGCTGATTTACCTCTAATATTTCTGCTTTCAGTGCATAAATTCTCTGTTGACTGCTTAGTCCATTTATAGGAGACTAACAAATACACATTTTGTAATTGAGTGAAATGACTGCAAATGATAGCCTTGCTGATGTTCATAGTTTTTATGAAGCATACACTTGAAGCATGTGCTTCTTGTTGTTTAGGGAGAACTGATGTACCAATTCATAATCAAGTAATTGTGGCTTTCTAGCTTAGGCTACATACTGTTTTACATAAGACACTTATTCATTTAAAATAGGGTTAGTAATCCTCCCTCATAAGAGGATTAATATTTTGTTTACAAAGTACTTTGGGTTCTCCCAGACAGTCACTTAAGCAAATAAACAAACATACTTTTTATATTTACTCTGTAGAGAACAATAATAATAATGCATTTTATTGTTTTTCTGAGTTTATTGATGTTTTTATTTTTTTTTTTTAATTTTTTTTTTTAACATTTATTTTTTTTTTTCTTGTTTCAGAACCTCTGTTTGTTTATTTACTTATTTTTATGGCTGGCTCAGCCCGTCCCGAGGCCAGGGCTGGTGCAGCATGTGGTGCCAGGGATCGAACCACGGTCCCTGAAGCCGCCCAAGCTTTCCCAAGCAGGCGCTTTAGTCCACTGAGCCATCCCACCGGGCCCATATTGATGTTTTTAATGAGGAAAGATTAAAACTATGAATTTTCAGCGTCACCTATTTCTTCATATAGTACAATATTTTAGGTAATATATGGACTATTAGAGCCTATCATTTCTTTAAACATTGTACTTTAATTTTAGATGATTTACAGTTTTGCTAGAATACATGATGATAGAATTAGAAAGTCAAGGTGTTCTGTGAAGAGGGACCCATTCCTCCTTGTACTTCTTGTCCTCTCCTGACCTCTGCTGGTGGGAGCTAGGCATGGGTGACATTGTCTTCACTCTTGGATCAAATTGTTTAGAGGTGGAAAATTGTCGAGATAGCGAAAATAGAGTGGCTTTTTATATTCTCACATTTCACATAGCATAGAACACTTGTGGTCATCAAGAAGTATTTGGATTTTCTCCATACGTTAAGCAATTCCCTGGTGGACACTGACTGGGTATAATACAATTCAGCTCAATTGTGCCACTGACCAGAATTAATACAGATCCAACAGGTTAAGGGCATAGTCTTACAAGACATCAAAGACAGATTGAAGCCCCAGGTTTTCATCATGGCTTTGGACTCATAGGCTGTAAATTAGTAGTCCCCTCATTCCTTCCTTAGATTTGATCATTAGCAAGGGTAGCTAACAGAATTCAAGTGTTCTGCTTACTAATACTCATGGATTATGTAGAAAAAACAGTTGAGGAAGATGCATAGGGAGGGTACTACATCCTCTTTGGCTACGCCATGCCCTACAAGTTCACCAGTTTCAGAGCACTCTAAACCCCATAGTTTAAGGGGCTTTGTGGAAGCTTTATGATATAGGCCTGATTGATTATTGCCTCAGTCTTCCTTTTCCAGAAGATAGAGTGTGAAGCAGAGCCAGGAGCCCACCAAGAGTTATCTCATAGAACTGTAGCTACTCCTATAATTCCATGGGAAATCCCAGGAGTTTTAGGAGCCAGAAATCAAGACACAGACTAAATTATACATTGATTATCTCACAGTATCATGCTAATATTCAAATGGGGGGTTCCATAATAGCATCTAAATACTTAAATTTGAGCAAGTATAAAATTTCTTATTCCAAGCCGGGTGTGGTGGCGCACGCCTGTAATCCCAGCCCTTGGGAGGCTGAGGCAAGAGAATCGACATGAGTTCGAGACCAGCCTGGGCTACAAAAGTGAGCTCAAGGCCAGCCTCAACTGCATAGCGAGACCCTGTCTCAAAAAGACAAAAAAAAAAAAAAGTTCTTATTCTAGAAGAGAAGGCTCTTTAATTATCCTTCCATGCATTCTATATGTGTTTTAACTTTCAGTGTTCGAATTCTTAGCCATCTAACTAGTGCAGGAATTTGCAACAAGAAAAAACCCATGTGGGAAATCTAGAAAATAGCTATTTAATACTTACTAGTCACTTGGTTTTACACGGAGTTCAAAATAATTTTCTCAAATTCCTGGAGTAACGTAGAGTAACAAAAGCAGATAATGAGCTCAGTTTTGATCCTTACACTCTGCTTGCCCTAGTAAAAGACTTCTGTTGACATGGAGGCAATATCAATGTAAAACGAGAGTTTTTGTTTCATAAACTTAAAGCAGAAGTTTAGTCCTTTCTTGAAAACAGCTCCTGGAGCATGATATTGTGCTGTTTTCTTAACTAGTGAAGATAATAGAGGAAAGCAAAGGGAATACATAGGGAGGAGAAGACTACTGTAATATTCTGACATATGAGAGTGAGAGAATTTTCTCATGTTAAAGTCTCTTATGTATAGCCTATAAAAGTACAATAATGAGAACATTTAGTACCCAGATCTTAGTTTTTAAACAGCACTTCCAATAAAAATGATCATGATGTCACAGCTTAGATCTATGTCCCTCCATAGGTGTGGTCATAGGTGTGGCTTTTGTAGAGGTGGCTGGATCTAGAGAATGTGTGATGCTGGCATCTATTCATGGTGCAGTGCTAGGCTGCAGGGCACTAGGAATAGGACTAAGGATATGAGTGTTACCCACCCTAAGTGGCCCAGATAAGATAGAAGGGATAGAAAGAGCTGTGGTCAGACCCTGTTATTTTGTTACCTTTGTCTGCCACAAAATTTTTCTCCTCTTCAGTGTCTGCTGTGCCACTGTGCCTTGAAACCAGCAAATTATGGACTGAATATGTACACTGTGAGCTAAACCTTTTCCTTTTTAACTTTGGGTTTTGGGAAGTAAACTAAGAAACACAGTTTCCTAAAGTACTGGCTGATTCTAGGTCTGGCAACAGAAAAGCATAAGGTAGGCTAGTATCAACCTAGAAAACAAGTATTGGAAGAGTAATAAGACATTTGGGAGGATGCACTTGAAAGAGAGAAATCTATCAGCACATAGGCAGTCAGCCAAAGTATGATAATGTTAATGGTTTACGATACTTGGAATTTTTAAAAGTAATTCTTAGGTTACATTGAAAAGGATAAAGAGCTAAAAAGGATAGACTTTTAGTCTCAGTAATAGAGAAGGAATGATAGAATTAGGGGGAAAAAATCACCATTCTACCATTATCAGTGTCATAATTGTTCCACTCAGGGATTATCAATAGATGATGAAATCATAGAGTAGTGTTGGTTAGGAACAACATATATACAATATCTTGAAGTACATCACATAGATTACTTAATAGGTATGAAAAGGAATGTCTTTGTTGATGGGGAATTTGGGCAAATACCACCTTTACTGAGTGATCAAACTGTAGTACCACTGATAGTGATACAGACTGGCACCATACACCCCTGATGTGATATAGCAGGAAAGATACAATAACAGTGAATAATAATCCTGCTCACATGCAAAGCAGCCAGCCAGACAAAGGCAGATATGTTACCTGGCCTCTTAAAAATGTCAGTGGCTTGTTGACACATCCCTGTAATACCAGCAACCTGGGAAGCTGAGGCAGGAGAATTGTTAGTTCAAGCTCTGTCTGGGTAACTGAGTTACTTGGTGGCATGCTGTGGCTTCAGTCCTTAGTTTCTCTTATGCGCACGCACACACACACACACACACACACACACACACACACACACACACACACCAACAAAGAGAAAAAGCCTGAAATCTTGCAAAGGATTAGTAATTGATGATGGATCTTGGTGAAGCATACTTGATATAGGGAGTGCTACTTTTTCAACTTTGCTATAAGCTTAAAATATTTTCTTTTGGGGGGGAGTTTTTTTCAGATTTTTTTTATTTTACAAGAAATTATTTATTTTCTTGTTTCAGAACTTTTGTTTGTTCATTTATTTTTATGGCCGGCTCAGTCTTCCCTGAGGGCAGGGCTGGTACAGCATTTGGTGCCGGGGATCGAACCATGGTCCCTGCAGCCGCCTAAGCTTTCCTAAGCAGGCGCTTTAGACCACTGAGCCATCCTGCCGGGCCCCTATTTTTTTTTAAAGAGAATAAACATAAAACATTAACTAGAAATGATACCAAATTTCACTAAACAAAATGATAGGAATTCAACAGTGTTTATTACATTTCATATTGTTGTCTTCAAATTAGTTGTTCAGATTACCAGATACAAGCATTCAAAATTGATCATAACAATTAAAAAGAGAGAAAGGCAATCACGTTCAGGAGATCAGCAGAAATCAGCAGTACAATTATCGAAGCTATTCAATGTATATACATGTTATTTCTTTTTCCTTTCCTTTTTTCTTTTTTCCTTTCCCTCATCCCAGCTCCTTTTTAGCAATTTCTTTCTCTTTCACAGTATATGTTTTACCTTTCAGATTTTATTTACTCTTTTAGGTTCTTACGTTAGGGAGACAGTGCAATGTTTACACATGGGGGAGGTCTATAATTTATTTCACTTGTGAGTATGGTCTCCAGTTACATCTGTTTACCTTTAAAAGCCTAGAGTTTAATCTTTCTTTATAGGTGAGTAATACCCCATTGTATAAAAATGCCACCTCTTTTTTATCCATTCCTCACCTGATGGCCATTTTAGTTGTTTCCAAGATTTAGTTATGACAAATTGTGCTACTGTAAACATGGATGCACATATATTGCTGTGGTAATATGTTTTCAGTTGGAAAAATAACCAGAAAGGGAATAGCTGGGTTGAATCTGACCTCTAATCCTAGTTTTTTGAGGATTCCCAACGATGATTTCCATAGTGACTGTACTAGTCTGCACTCCCACCAACAATGTAGAAGTAAAAGATAAACTTGAGGCTTTTATAGGTAAGAGGATGCAACTAAAGACTGTACTCATAAGTGAAATAAATTAGGACTATGTATGTAAACATTGTATTGTCTCCTAGTGTAAGAAACTGAAAGAATAAATAAAGTCTGAAAGATTCAATAGATATTATAAGGGGAATAAACTGCTAGGGAAAGGAGAAAAGAAAGAAGGAAGGAAAAAAATTTAGATGTTGAACCATCTTGCTGGCCTTCTATTGGCTTATTGTAAGAAATGGTTAATGCTTACTTTCGGCCAATTTTACATGCTTAAATATGGTACTCTAAACAGCTGCTTTGAAGATAACAATATTCAATATAACAATCAGTGCCAATTTCCTATCTCCCTCTCTGACTCCCCCTCCAAAAAAAGAAAAGAAAATGATTGTTAATATGCTCTTATTCTAGTTTCATTTTGGTGGCATTGGGTCTATGACAAGTTGATACTCCTAAGCCTGTTTTTCTAGGGCATTTAACTTTGTATTTGTCAAATATGTTTTCAGTTATTTCTTTAAAGCAATTTTTAGAATAGTTAGTGTAAGCATATTTGGTGAGAAAATGTATTTTAATCCATAAATTAGATATTCAGGAATAGGGGAAAAAGACTTGCATGTGCCTTAAATTGGGTATTGTTGAGCTAGCGGTCTTACAGAGTTAACATTTAAATTTGATTGATCTGATACTTTTAAAATTCTGTATCCTGGTTTTTTTCAAATGTAACTTTTTAAAAACAATGTAAGGGAAAGGAAGAGCACACTGGTTCTTAAAAAAATGTATCTGTGTATGTATTTTGCTTTTCAGTATTAAAATGTGTGCATTTAAAATAATCTAGATAGATCATAAAGCACTAATACAAAAGCTTATCTTTAAAAAAGAATGAGTACTTCCTGAAGTGATTCATTGATAATTCATAGTCATAAAAATGAAAGATAAGGGGCTCAACGGGATGGCTCAGTGGTCTAAAGCGCCTGCTTGGGGAAGCTTGGGCGGCTTCAGGGACCCCGGTTTGATCCCCAGCATCACATGCTGTGCCAGCCCTGCCCTCGGGGCGGGCTGAGCTGGCCATGAAAATGAGTGAATAAACAAACAAGGGTTCTGAAATAAGAAAAAAAATAATAATTAAAAAAAAAAAAAAAGAAAGATAACATTGGCTTGAATTGCTTGGTGTTTTCCTGTTTATGAGAAAAGGGACTATACTTCTAAGAAGTTAGGAAGGAAGAAGAGCAGAGAAAAATACCAAATGGCAGTTTAGATCAATCTTAATTTTTCACAGCATGGCCTTCTCTAATGTCACATTTAATAGAAACATTAATTAGATTTCAGTGCCCCACTGAGTTTTAAAATTAAACATATTTCTGGAACCATCTGCAACATTTTACCACTAATATAATGAAGACTATGCTTAGCCTTTTGAAAAATGGGAATTAGAATGTCTTTGGTTTATGAATAAACATCTTTTATTATGAAAAACATATCAAGACTTTAAGTGGAATTAAAAGTTAGAGTTTTAAGACTATACCTAAAATGAAAATTTTATAAAAATATTCTTCTGGAATAGAATCTTTTCTGAAATTCTGGATTTTGGGGGCTTACATTTCTTTTAGATCTAAAAATATTGGTGGTGGGTGTATCCCATCTGCCACCATAATGCCTGCCTATTAGAGGCTGGACTGAAGCCAGTAAGCAGGGAGAAGTTGTTTTCATCCAGGAACTATGGTTGCCTGTACTGGTGCAGAAGATGGGACAGAAGCCAGAAAGAGAAGCTACGGTGGCTCAGAGTGCAGATCCTGGGGTCAGACCGCCTTGCGCTGGGGATGCCTCTTACCCTTATACCTGTCTCTTAAGCCTGTTACACATGCTTCCTTAAAGTAGAGATGGCCATCTGTCCTTATGAAGTTGAAGAATACTGCATAGGTGTTCTTCAGCATAAGATGTATCTTCAGGACTATTTTCCTCTGGTGTGTTGTTCTATATTCATTGCTTTCTATTCATACATTTACTATAACCACAAGCTCAAGTACTTAGCAAAAATACTCCTGGAAACCAAAGAAATAAGGAGCTAGCATTTTCTGTCTCGCCTTCACCACTACCCAGCTTGACCCAAATCTTAATTTCATGTCACATTCAAGAACCTTGGCTACATTTTCAACCTTATTTCCTGATACTTCCTTTTTCAAAGCCTTTGAGAACTACCATCAGCCCCTAGCACGCTGGTGATCTCAGAAGTGTGAGCATGCACGTCTGCCTACAATGTCCTTTCTCATGTTGCATTTCCTAAAATCCCTCAAATCTTTCATTCCTTATTTGGAACTTACTTATGTTCTTAGATACCCCTAGCTGGGGGACTTACTGTCCTTCATTGTGACTTTGCTGTTACCCTTCCTGTCAGCGTCATGGCATTTGCCATAGCATTCTTTTTGTGTTAGTTTCTCTGAGTGCCTAGTCACTTTGCTTAGGGCAACAGTTATGCCTTACTCACTTCTGTATAATTTTTTTCTCAAGCATTGGGCTAATTATGTACTAGCCATACTGTAAAGAAGTTCTCCTTTACAAAGTTAGTTTTCATACAAAGTTTTTTTTTTTCCCCCCCATACAGGGAATTGATTGAATTCAGTGCCTGTGTTTGCCAGGCAGGCACTGTGCTGCTGAGCTAAATCCTCAATCCCCAACTTGCATTTAAAACATGATAGAAAATGAAGAAGAGTAGAATTTTGAAATTCCTTCTATTCCTTCAAAAAGATATTTCAGAGTTTTTTTTTTAATTTCCTTTTTTATATATAGAATACTCAAGATATTCAGTGATTACCTTTAAAGTTTTACAACATAGAAGCCATATGCCTCTTTATCTTTTGACCTAAGTAGAGCATTCCCTAGGATTCCGAAGTTTAGTTGTAGAATACTATTGATCCATTCTAATATTATCTAACTTACAAAAGTATGGATATTTGATATCTAATAGTGATACCTAATACAGAGTAACTTTTTTTAGTAATTCTTTTTAAGCAACATTCTCCTTTTTTTTTGTAATTTATAAGGAAGCCTAAAATAATAACAGTGAATTTCAATTTTATTTTAGCAAAAGCACCTGGAAATTGAAAGAACTACCAAATGGCTGAAAATGCTAAAAGGTTGGGAAAAATACAAGAATACTGAAAAGGTAATTTAAAATGATCCTATTTCTATATGAAACTATATAAATTAATCATGGATTTTTACAGTAAATTTTTCTTTAATTATAAGAACATTGTACTCAATTTCATTTTGAAAAATTAATTTAGCAAAATGTCTTAACCTTGAAAGTCTATATGTGGTAACAAGTACTTAACCCAAATTGGTCACAGCAATTAAGACATAGCAAATGGTCCAGAGATAGGATAAGTTTAGGAATAACTTAATTTAATTCAGCTGCTCAATTATGTTGCCTGTAGCTTGGTTTCTTACATCTGTTCTCTGTCTTCTGCACTGTCCCTTTCACGGTGCAAGTGGCTGCCTTTTGGATTGAGAATCATTGCAGCAGTTTCAGGCTGTATGTTCATACATCACATTGGTCAGAAAGAGAGAGAAGACTGGTTCCTGATTGCTTTTCTTAAAGCAGGACAATCTCCTTTTCAGGTTTGCTTTTAGTAAACCTCATTTAGATCTCTTGGCCTGCATTGAGTCTGTGCTAAGTTTTAACACATTCCCACCAGTGATGCATACGTGAGTGTCTCATGCCATTCAGGGTGCACATACCACCATACCACCAGTGGTTCAAGTAGGCAGGAATATGTTAAAGCAATTAAAGAAAATTATACACATCCCTTAATATTGCTATCAGTCTCATCAGAAGTTTTTAAATAGTGGAAAGGCTTAATCTGGTAGTGTCAGTTTTTGAAAGCTCTAAGTTTTGTTTAAAAGGGCAAATGTTAACAGTGATAACAAATGGAGTGTCAGTTATTTTTCTTTAAGTGACCTCACTTCGTTCACTTGGAGAAAATATCTGCCAAATGCTACCCCAGATCCAAACAATCATGTGGATGTGGTTAGCCAGTTGCTCTTTTAAGTAATAATGGCACTACATGAAAAGCAGAACTTGATTCAGATTGTGCTCAGTTTCCTACGAGTCTGCTCCCTGTGGTGACCACCCTATTTCCCTGTGCAGCAAGAGTCCCATTCGTACTCTTCATTTCACCACTCAGCACAGTGACACGCTCTATGCTCAGGAGTTGAAATGTAATAAGATTAATGTCTTTCACTGTTTCATCCAGGGCATCCTTAAGTGAAACTGACCTTTTTAAGAATTGTGAGTGAAGAACAGAGTAGTTTCTTGTTCAGTTCTGCCTGGATTTGTGTCAGGGTGCAGTAGTTTTATCATTATTGCTTTTCTACTACCAGGGCAGAAGTCAAGACAGTGAAAATAGAAAATAACATTTTAGTCATATTATTAAAATAGTTTTGACCTTGCAGACCATGGCTTGTGACCCACTGGCATCTTTTGTCTATAAAATGGAGATGGAGATAATAATACTCATCAAAGGGATGGAGACTTAATGAGTTAGTGCAGGGAATGTACTCGGCATTGTACCTTGCATGTAGTAAACATTGACTACCAGTGTTAATTTTTTGAAGGAAGGCTGCATAAACAAAGATCTTAAAGGAAAAAAAGAAGTCATTCATTGTTCTATAGCAAAATACAATTGAGGTGACTGTTAATGAGGTTTTAAGCTGTTTCTTACACTTTTCTTTCCTACGCTAACTTTTTTCTTCCTTTTTTAGATATAAAGTATGTGTCAGCATTTGTCAACGAGAATTATAGAGAGCATCAGTTTCTTGGATTTTAATAGGAATAATATAGATGCATGTTAACCTTGAGGTTAAGAGAAGTCAGAGCCAAACTATCCTGGGTTCAAATCCCAGCCCTGCCACTTACTAGCTGTATGACTTAGTGAAAGTATTTTACTTTTTCTTGCCATAATGTGCTTATGTATAATATGGAAATAATTGCTGCCTTGGAGGGGTGATGAGGATTAAATGCTTTAGTAAAGTAGATAGGTTAGTGCTTGACAGTGTCTAATCAATAAATGTTGTTTATTATGTAGGGAAAGGCTTCTGATTAAGTAGTTCGGAAAATCAGAGGTAAACAAAGTTAAACAAGCTTTGTTTGCTATAGTCCTCAACATGAATTTTTAAGTGGGCCCTTAAGTTATGTGAAATTTAGACAATGATGGAAGTCTTCAAATTACAGAACTATAAAGTCGTTTTTGGTTACATGGTATCTCACACGGCTAAAGTCATTTTCCTTTTTAAGAATCCTAAGTATCCCTTAGCCAGTACTTTTGCCCTAGCCCTTCAAGGTCAGTGAGGACTCAGGGCATAAGAAAACCTGTGCTGTAACATCCTATAACTCAGTGGTGTCCCAAATTTTCTGTTCAAGGAGATTATGGGGCCACAGAGGAAAGGGATCAACGATGTATAGTGTGCCTAAGGAGAGTCACCTAGAGAGAAAATATTCTCTCAGGCTTTCACAGAGAGCAAACTGGTCAAGCAATGGCCATGACTCATCCAGACGGCTGACACAAAAGTTCTACAAAATGCTGTACATGGTTTCAAGGTAAATCCTGGGGATTTAATTGACCTTGTCAGGTATAAAAGTTACATGTTTTGTTATATAGGTCTTGCTTTAACTTGGCCTTTACCATCTAGCAGAAAAGTTTAACCACGAGTAAAAAAGTAAAGCCAGATAAGTATGCTGAGCTGTACAAGGCTCAAGTCAACAGCTTCTGACAATGCCAGTACTGCTGATAACCCACTACTATTATGGAATATTGGACTATGTATGTAACTACTTTCTCTTAGCTCAATGAGAAGAAATATTTGTACCAAAAGTGTTTAGAAAAGTTATCATGTCTGCATCTTGTACTCTGAAACATCTACTATGAAGACAACAATAAAAATTGTATAAATTATTGTGGGTATCCTACTATTGTGTTTTGAAACTATCTCATTGGTATTTCTTATTAAAAGTAATAAAATTATATAAAAGTCCTAAATATCCTTATTTTAAAGTCAGATTCTTTTATTTTACTCATTGTGTATTGTTAATTTTAACCATTTTGTTTGAGCATTGGATTTAGAACTCAGGATGTTTTTAAGAGAGATCAGTTCCAAGTGGAAGATGAGGTACAACCCCACAAGGCCTATGTTCTTGTTTCATAGAATGCTGCCTCTTAGCTTAGCTGCAGTTGATAGCTACTTTACTTTATGTCTTTGTGGGAAGATGGCTCAAGTGGTAATTACAGGATAGATTTCCATGCATTGTACCTACACTTAACCTCACATTCAGTCTAATGAAATATTTGTAGAATTCGGGTTTATGTTCTTCTTTAGTATACATACATCTATGAAATTATGTGAGTGTAAAATGAGCAATTCAATAGACTATTATTCTGACAGCAACTCTGGCTAATGCAGTTCTTAATAAGAAAAATTTTAGTGTAACTATTTCTTTGATGTGTAATTTTAAAGCTCTCTCCAATATCTATAATACTAGAATCATTTGGTGATATATATAGTCCAATGTGGCGTGAAACAGAATGAACCTTGTAAAAAGAATTACTGTTTTCATTGCATATCTTCCTTTAAATTTCATTGAAGTAAAAGTAGCATGGATTTTTAAAAAAATTTTTCCAACAGTAGGCATGTTTTCTCACCACAGATTCCTTATTTATATAGTAATAAAATAAATTTTAAGAGTATCTTGAAATAGAAATACATCTCTGGTGGAGAATATTTGAATTTTTGGAGCTGAAACTTTGATGAGAAAAAGTTCCATTTGGGTTGTGTTGCCTGTGGATTCTCACAGTGTCTGCTTCCTCCTATAGACAGTAGGAGTGTATTTTTAAAGTATGCTTGATTAAATTAATTCTATTGTCGATACAATTATAACTTCATTGGTCATGATATCTTTGTGTCTAAGTTCTGTCATAGCCTAATACCTACTATAGATACATATATGTCTTTGTTGGTTAAATGGCTAAGTGGACCTCAGAGTCCATATTAGCCAACATTTTATTTTACTCTTTGGAAAACTGAGATTGTCATTTAAACATAAGTTTCTTAAGGTCACATAGCTTTTTAGCAAGCAAGACATTCCATATCTGGATGTTGGAGTTCATTTAGTTGTTCCATATTTTATCAAGCCTTTCCTTATGGTGTTTGTCACAAGGGCCAGAAAGGAATAGAATACAGTTATGAAATGCAGCAGGACCTTTTTAGGTGGTTTAAAACTTTTCAATGCACAGATTTGGGAGACTCAAGCTGTTTGAAGGCAGAGACAAAGGATCCAATGGAGCAGGTATAGTTAAAGAAAATGTAGAGGCAGTTGTTTCATGGCACATGCTTGCAGTTTTAACAGTGGCCAAAACTGAGCTAGAGTTACTGGGCCGAAAAATTTACTCGCTGACTCATTGATAGGCAAAATGTTGCACGTGTACTGCTGTTTAGAGATCACATGGGCTCCAAAAGGGTGTTGAAAGCAGTTGCTTTTATTTAAAAGGTATTGAAAGCATTTATGGTTTTAACTGTATCAGAGGGACTGAAGTAGACTAAATTCTATTGGCAAATGAACAAAAATAATGGCAGTGGAAGGTTCATATCAGGCCACCTGCCTTTTTCTTTAAGATCTTATGTATCAAATCTACAAATTTTGAAATATTTTAAAGTGATAGTTTAATTGTTAAAATCCATATATAGGATTTTGCATCATAGTTGTTAAGACTGGGTTCCAAATAACACTAATGAATTTGAATTTTTACTTCGAGCTACGTCTTAGTTTTTTCATTTGTAAAATGGGCATGATAGTAGTAGTATTTACCTCTTTAAAGATATAGAAATATCACCAGGGCTATATTGACTTACAACACATAGCATCATGTGAGTTCATCATAGACAATCAGGATATGTTATTGAATAGACAGTAATAGAAATGTTATAAATTGCTTATTGTTACTGTTTGATTTATTATTGTCCTTACCACTATTCATTTTCTCTTCCTGGTGCGCGCGTGTACATACATATGTGTGTGATATATATATCAGTATTTAGTTTGCCATTTTCTCTACAAGAAATCTTTCCCAGCTCTCAAAAGAACTACTTCCTCCATTATCTCTAATAGTCTTAGGGTGACAACCACTGTGTTGGATAAATAAGTGACACCAGATCAGATTTATTGTTTCACTTCTGACACTTTCATCCCTGAGTCGTTTTGGTTTCCCTTAGAGCTGTATGGTCACACAAGGGCTGACTAGTCCTTGAAAATGCGTGTTGCAGATGTAAGCAGGGTGCTACCTACTGTCTTCCTTTTACCACTCTGCACACTGGAGAGAAGTTGTCTACTACGACTTTTCTTACCAAATGCAACACCTAACTCTGCTAGCAATTTATTTTATACTTTATTAGAAAGAATTACCTATTTTAAGTTGAGATCACTGCTTACATATTTATCTCCCCAACTGCAGTGTAAGTTCCATAAAACTTTTTTGTGTTTGTAGATCTGGTATCTATTGCCACAAAGCAGGAGTTTATTATTAGAAAGTTTTATTTTAGCTTGTTTTTTTTTTTTTTTTTTTTAGGTAGGTTCTCATTATGTAGTGTGTGCTAGCCTTGTCCTTGCTTATGTAGCCCAGTCTGGCCCTCAGATAAACAGCAGTCCACCTGCTTTAGCCTCCCAAGTGTTCTGGGATTGTAGATTTGTACAACCACGCCTGGCTAGCTCTTGTTTTCTACTGGTCAAGTTTGCTACTTTAATAAAGCTGTAACTTCTAAGAGGCAATGTAGTTTGGCAGAGAGACCCTGAACTTGGAGTAAGAAGACAGAATTCTGACCAAGGCCAGGCAACTCTGCGTACCTTGGTTCTCTTCCATATACAGTGGAACACTGCTGCACCTACATTTCCAGCATCATTGTAGAAAGTAGGAAGTACTGCTTTGTTAGTGGAAGAGAACAAATGGAAGCTGGGACTGCTGTTTGGAGGAATAAGCAGTCTTACTATAATTGTCACACTTTAATATAATTTATACTTTTAATAAATTTTTTAAAACTTGTATTATAGTTGGACATTTATGATGGAAAATAAGTAACCATAGTTAGTCATGTATTGTCTGAGTACAGTTGTTTGTCATTGCCTGGTGGATTAGTTCTAGGACTCCCAAGGGTTTCACAGTCTGCTGATGCTCAAGTCCCTATGTAAAGTGGCATAGTGTTTACAGATCCCCTCTAAATGTCCTCCTATATGCTTTTTATTTCTAGACTACTAGTAATCGCTAGTACAATGTAAATTTTGTGTGATTAATTTAATTATACTTTTTATACTGTGTTGTTTAAAGAGTTGACAAGGGAAGACACAACTTGTTTTAAATAGTTTCAGCTGGCAATTGATTAAATTCAGGTATGAAATCCATGGATCCGAAAGGCTGACTGTATTGAAAACCAATAAACATAACTTAAGACTCTTACTTTAGAATCTTATGACTTAATTCTTTGAATGTGTTTTGTTTCATTATCTCCTACCGCTTGAATTCTAGAAACATCCTTTTTATATTTTTTATGTTTTGGTATAATTGTCATTATTTCAATATTTTCTGGTCTTGGATTTTCTTAATATTTTCCTATTCTGTATGTTTTAGAAAGTGCAGTTGGGCAAACATACTATAGTCATAGAAGACTGATCCTTATTTTTATGTGTTGTTAAACCAGTAATTTTTCATTAATTGTGACTTTGGATGTTAATTAACCTCTTTAGGTTTCACTTTCCTCGCCTATAAATTGAGTTGTTGGTATAAGAATTACACAGTGGTTGACAGAATTAAATACCACCGAGTGTCTTAAAAGTAGTTTCCTGGAGACTGGGTGTGGTGACACACACTTGCAGTCCCAGCTCTTGGGAGGCTATAAATATTTGATCACTATAAGTCCAATCTAGTAGTGAGAGACCCTGACCACCCTGTAGACCTTTCCCTAAAATACAAAAAAAAAAAAAGTAGTTTCTTGCACATAATAAATGCTCAGTAAAGATTGGAATAATTGTTACTATGGGTGATAATGACAATATATCAGTATTTTTTTTTCAATCTTTTCCATATGTGCCTCATTTTAACATTTTATCTGTTTGATAGAATGGGGACCATTGTTTTTTATTTTACTTAATTTAGTCATGATAACTTGATGGATTTGTTTTTCTAAAACTAGATTTTTATTTTATTTTTTTAATTTAACAAGGGTTGTATTACATATTTTCATCATTAAAATCTGTTTTTATTAATAGGTATAGGTATGTAAGATCGATCAAATAATTAAACATTAACACTTTCAATAAACCTTAATTATTTTTTAACTTCTATAAAACTAGATTTTTAGATAGCTGATAATTTGTTTATGATATTCAGTGCAGAATTACGTAAAAGCAATACAAATGAAGTGTATTTTACTTATGAAAAATATCGGACTGGTGAGAGAGCTCAGCAGACTAAGTGCCTGCTTAGGCAAGAACGTGGACTAGGGCTCAATCCCTGGCACCACATACCGCGCTGATCCCGCCCTGGGTACTCTGGCCCTGCCTGGGCATGCTGAGCCAACCACTGAGTCTGGGCATGGTGCTGCATGACTGTAATCCCAGTGCTACTTGTTTAAGGATCTGCTCAGGCAAGTGCACTCAGGTACAGGGGCCCTGGGTTTGGTCCCCATATTTGCAAGCCTTCCCTGCTATGCCCTGAAGGCATCCTCAGACAGACTAAAT
This sequence comes from Myocastor coypus, assembly GCA_004027025.1. Taxonomy (NCBI): domain Eukaryota; kingdom Metazoa; phylum Chordata; class Mammalia; order Rodentia; family Myocastoridae; genus Myocastor; species Myocastor coypus. Next base: position 18,490 of record PVJA010030565.1, read on the forward strand.
AAATAAATAAATAAATAAATAAATAAATAAATAAATAAAAAGACCTTTTGTAATCTCAGTGCTGAGGAGGCTGAAAACAGCAGGATCACTACAAGTCCAAGCTGCATAGTGAGACCCTATACCAAATACATAAATTTAAAAAAAATCAGTTTAGGTTCGTGGATATCAATTTCCTTAGCCATTATATTGTTTATTACTAGAATTTTGACTGGGTTTTATCATGCACACTTGTAATCCCAGCACTCTATGGGGGCTGAGATAGGACTGATTTGCCCTTAATGACTTAGCAAGACCCTATTGCAAAATAAAACGGATGGGGAAAGAAGAGTAAAGGCTCAAAATTTATTTTCTTTTATTTTCCAGTACTCAAAATGTTTTTTCTATTGTACTTTTCATATTTGAAGTACTTTCTACATTTCTTGACATTTATACCAGATATTTACAGTATAATATCTTTACTCTAGAAATTTATATAACTCAAAATTAATATATAATACTGCTTTAAAAAGCATAATTTATTGTAATTTTGAAGTAGATATAGGTTGCAGACTTCTGCAGAGAGATTTACTTGAGAGAAGTAAATCTTAAATTTACTTGCTTTTACCACACTCAATTTGCAATTAATTATAGTAAATGTTGGATATCTAAAGAATGTTGCAAGTTTGGTTTATAGACAACACAGCCATTCTGTATGTTTCTCCAGTTAGAGCTATTGCACAGTTTTCTATAATCTAGGTACTCTTCTTGGAAATTTCAAATCTGAGGCTAATCATGTGTGTATCAAAAGAACAAAACAAATCATGTGTAAATTTTTTTTTGAGAGAGATGGGCTCACTGTGTAGTTCAGGCTGGCCTTAAAGTCACTTATGTAGCCCAGGCTGGCCTCAAACTCACAGCAGTCTTCCTACTTCAGCCCCTGAATACTGGGACTGCAGTGAGTGCCACAGTGTCTAGCTTGTATGTAATTACTGAGCTGAATCAACTTCACAGTAGTCATGGCTTCACAATAAAAGTCACATTGTCAATCACTTTCAACCATAGTATTCTTAAAACTGTATCATAACTTATACTGAAAAGAAGGCTAACTTATGAAGATGGGGAGGGAATTCAGGGATGAGGATAGGGGAAGGAAAAAGAATCAAAATATGTACATGTTTATGTATATGTACCAACTCCTCACAATGAATGTATTATATATCACAAATGTATACTAATAAAATGGGGAGAAGTTTTAATAAATGAAACATTATTGTATTAATATAAGTTTAAGCCCTATTCCTCAGCATTTCAATTAAAGCTTGCATCTTATTTTCTTAGCCATACACTGAAATATATTACAGGTTGAGCGCTCTGAAATATGAGATGTTCTAAAATCCAAACAACTTTTGGTGTCACCGTGATGCCACAAATAAAAAATTCTACATTTGACCTCTTGTGATAGATCACATTTAAAACAAATACTATGGGCCCGGCGGCATGGCTCAGTGGTCTAAAGCCCCTGCTTGGCGAAGCTTGGGTGGCTTCAGGGACCGTGGTTCAATCCCCAGCACCACATGGTGTGCCAGCCCTGCCCTTGGGGCGAGCTGAGCTGGCCATAAAAATGAGTGAATAAACAAACAAAGATTCTGAAACAAGAATAAAAAAATAAATAAATAAAAATAAAAAATAAATAAAACAAATACTAAATAAAATTATCTTCAGACAAAGTATATATAAAACATGAAAGAATTTCATGTTTAGCCTTGGGTCTCATCTACAGGATATATATTCCAAAATATGAGAAAGGTGTAAAATCCAAAACACTTTTGATCCTAGGCATTTTTTTTTTTTTTTTTTTAAACCAGGGCCTGAACTCAGGACCTTATGCTTGCCAGGCAGGTAGCAAGTGTTTCAAGTAGGGCTATTCAACCAGTATCTTGATCTTTAACTAATTATATACTGATTTTTACCTTAATGCTTAAAGGCATCTTCCATAATTTATTAATCATTTCCTTGTTTGGGCATCCAATTTTAAATTTTGAAAGGTGTTAATTGTTATAATTATACTTGAAAAAAGTTACATAGAAAATGGGGAAATACATTAAACCTTAAGATTCTTAGGGCAATAGCAATATATTTTTCAAGGACTTAAGTTGATACTGATGATTTATGCTTAGTTTCATTAAGGTTTCAATTTTATTCAAAAGTCATTATCTTTTCTGAATGATTTATCATTATTTTTATTTGATCCTTTAGGAAAAGGACAAAGTTTTCTCTGAATTAAAGGGGAAAAAGGAGAAGATTGAGAGAGAGAGAGAGAGAGAGAGAGAGAGAGAGAGAGAGAGAGAGAGAGAGAATCTGAGAGCATGAAGTTGAAGTGCAGATTGCCAGTGAACTGAGATCTGAGGTAGATGAGGGGAGCTTGACCTGTCCAAGAAGCCCCACTGAGTGGTAGAGAAGAGATTAGGAGTTAGATACCTGTTTCTGCACTCCCAACAGGACACTTTGTGAGCATCTTCTGAGTATATGACAGGAAAGGAAGGGGTTGTGTAAATAAGATACTCACAGCATAGTGCAGGGCATTGGCTATGTTTTCTTGCCTCAGAGGACACTTCTGTATGGAATTAGTATGATGTGTGCATTCTTGACTTTTTTTTTTTTTTTGTTCTTTCTGTGTCTGCCTATATCCCTTTAAGATAGGAGAAAAATAACAAGAGTCAATTTGTATTGATAATTAAACTGTGTCAATTAATTGTCATGGATACCCTGAAAACAAAAGACCAACAATTATTAATCTGATCAATTGAAAGGACTAGTTTACGCTTTTGTTGGTTTGTAACCTCCAGTTTCTTTCTTTCTTTCTTTCTTTCTTTCTTTCTTTCTTTCTTTCTTTCTTTCTTTCTTTTTTTGATAAGTTTCACAGAAGAATTTACAAAGGAATTCCCCTCCAACTACGAGGTGAAGTTTGGGCTCTCCTTCTTGAGATTCCTAAAATGAAAGAAGAAACACAAGACCTCTATAGTGTGAGTAGCTCAACTATTTGAAATTAAATACTAAAGTAATTTATTTTAGCTTTTAAAGTGATATAAGACTTAGAATCACCACTTGAAATTACATCAAAAGTATATTGGATTTAACTTAAAAGTTTAAAGATGTATTATTTGTTTTATTGATTTGTAGTCTCTAGTTTCAAGTAAGTACTTAAGTAAAAACATTGTGATAATGCCTATATTAATCAGTGAGTATGTATTTTGAAAATATGTGATTAATCACAGTACTTAAAATGACTCATCAATATTGGAGGATATTTGAAGGGAAAATTGACTAAAACCTGATTGTAGTATCAATAAAGAGATTTATAATGTCCTTTTTAGAGTTTATGGGGAAATAACAATTCCATTTATCTTATCTTATATCTTTCTGTATATGTTATTTTTTTTCTAGGGTTATAACAAAGAATTTGTCTTCAAGATTATTATGTTATCAGGGCCAGAGAGATAGCTCAGTAGAATAAGCACCTGCTTGACAAGCACGAAGCACTGAGTGCAATCCCTGGTACTGAAGAGGGAAGGACATTATTATGTTATCATAAGGTTTATCAGTAAATGTTAAACTTTTGTGTGATCAGTAATGCTTTTTGTTAGCAGTGCTTAACTTTACTTCCTTTTCATCTCAGTCTATCTCTTCTATATCTGTTTTGTATTAACTTTGAAAGGAGTAAGTTTTTTTCTAAGAATCTTAGCTCTATAGATTTTGAAATAGTCTCCTTAGAAAACATAGGTAAAGAAAGAAAGTTAAAATAGGATAGATTTCTAGTTTAAACCAACTGCAAAGGGTATTCTGATGTTCTTTTGGTATTTCTCTTTTTCATGTATACTGAGGAGAAATTTCATCAAGATGAAAGATAGCAAACTGTAGTTTTCATTTATATTGTATGTGTTTTTCTACATGAAAATAAAATTTCCCAGTGATTGGTTAGTATAAGAGAATCATTTAGTAAGAACAGATGGCACCAACAAAAATAACTTAATTATTGGTACTTGCAAGCTCATCATTTTCAATAGTCAGAAGGACTTTTATTATACATTAGAATTTCCCTACATCACTGAGTCTTCTTTTCCTGACCACTCTTTCTTACTAGTTCTGTGTTTTGGTTACTTTTGTTGCTCAGACAAAATAGTTGATACCCAAAATTAAGGAAGGAAATGTTTATCTAGCTCACAGTTCATGAAGGTTTTGGTCTATAATCAGCTGGCTTTATAGCTGGGTGGCATTACAGAAGGGCAATAGTTCAAGGCAGCAGAAGACAGCGTATGCAACAGGGACAAAGAGGGAAGAAGCAAGCCTCTTCTCCTTTTATATTGTGTGCAGGTTGCTGCCATCAGGTCGGTGTAGCACTCACATCACTAATTCCAGCAATAGACAATAAACCAATCACAAACTCTAGATTCATTGGCCTCCAAAAAGCCTGGGGGACATCCAAACACAAGCTGTAACACTCTGTTAAAGTCACATTATAATATTCTCCAAGGGAGCCAGAGAGATAGCTCAGTGGAATAAGTGGTTGCCTGGCAAACACAGGGTCCTGAGTTCAATCCCTGGTCCTGCAAAAACAAACAAAACAAAACAAAATAATATTCTCCACACATCCTCCCTGAACTGCCTGGAACTTTAGTAGGAGTAAAGCTACCTTCTCTTAATCTACCAAGGTTTTTGTCAGATGGGTGGAATTCTTTGAAGCATACCTGACATATTGTGAGCATTTAGTCTTTCAATTTGTACAGTGGTATGTGCCCATTCTTAGATTTCAGCTTTGAATGCATGAGCTGCTGTAGTACACACAGAAATGAATGGGTGTGGTCAAGAAGCTGTTTTTCTCTGTCATAGTAGTATAGAAATTACTACTCTGTGGAAGACACTCCAGAAGTAACAAGACAAAGAACTTGGCCAAATTGAAAGGAGCAAAAGAAATCACCCTTATGGTTCAGGAAGTCTTCATGGAGTGTCTGAGGATATGTTGAGTCCACAAAGGAAGAAAGGAGAATGAATTTTCAAGACATGTTTCAAGCACACCTTTTTCTGATTTACATCTGATTAGCTTTAATTTGAAGACTTATATTGCTATATTTCTTAAAATACTTTGAAATTTGTCCTTATTCAGATACTTTGATATGTAGATATGTGAACTACTTTGTTTAACTATAGCAATAATACCAAGAGGCAAGCTTTATTATTATTATTATTATTATTATTATTATTATTATTACTGAGGTTAAGTAATCTTTTATTCCCAAGTATATATATAGGATTTGAAATACAGGCAGTTCTGGCTTCTGAGTCATTGCTTTTTTTAAAAAATGTTTTATTTATTTATTTAATATATTTTAAAATTAATTTCGGTGAGAAGGAAATAGCAATTAGACAGTTTCAAAGTAGGATAGTAGGACAGTCACAATAATTAATACAGTACATATTATTGTCTTCATAGTATTCAGAATACAAGATGCAGACATGATACCTTGTCTAAATAGTACAAATCTTCTCATTGAACTAAGACAAAATAGCTGAATATCTATCCTAACTATTTGGTATATGGTCCTTCATTTATATCCTTCTTTTTTGTTTTGTTTTGTCAGAGATGGGTGTTCCATTACTATTCAAATACTGTAGGTGCATGAATTCAGCAAAATAACTCAATATAGTCCAATAGTCCATAATAGTAGTAGTTATCAGCAGAACTGGCAATGTCAGAAGTTGTTGATTTCAGCCTTTGAGTCATTGCTCTTAAACTACTGCTTTTTACTTTTATTTGTATCTCATATTTATTCATTTTGTAACCAGTAGTATACCTTTTAGATAGAAGTGAGCTCATCTACAGTGGGCATGAGCTTATCTATAGCCGTAGCCTAACTCAGTAATCAAGTAGGCCAAAACCACAGAAATTTGTAAATTGTTATCTAAATGTCTTCCATTATAGGTTCTTTAAATTCAATTTATTGATTGATTGATTGATTGATTGATTGACAAGATCTTGCTAAGCTGCCCAGACTAGGTTCAAACATGTAATCTTCCTGTCTTAGTCTCCAAAAATTCTGGGATTACAGGCATATACTACCATGCCTGAATCTCATTTCTTTTATAAAGTGTTTATTATATTATTGTGATTCTCATGGATCAAAACCTTTGTAGTCTTAAGAGATAACTGCATGAACTGTTTACTTACTTTGAGGAGGTAAGAAATGTTCTTAATGGGTTATATTCTGTGTATTACCTTGGAAACATTTTAGGGCAAAAGTAACTATTATTTTTTACTACTTAATTGGGCACAGAGCTTTGCTTCTGTCACCACACTTTTTTTTTTTTTTAATTAAATATTTAGTACAGGGTGTACAGGATCTCACTACACAAATTGGACTCATAGTGATCCTCCTGTTTTTCAGCCTCCCAAGCACGGAATTGTAGGTGTGTGCCACCACATCCAGTCTCAATCACTCTCAACATACCCTGGGAACAGTGCTGGCATGGCAGGCTAGGGGAACTCGTATGCAGGCGCTTTAATCTACTGAGCTATCGGGCTGACCCTTAGTGATACCTTCTGTGTGATGTATTTTCTTGTCTTTAAGAGAAGCTGATACTGTAACTCCATTTGGTTCTTCTCTTCTTCGCATATATTTTATTTCAGGGCACCTCTATACATGCCTGTTACCTTTAAAAAGAGAAGATAAAAATGACCAAATATACACAGTGTTCTGTATCAGTACATTATCTTCTCTACCAACTTTTTTTTTTCTTGTTTCAGAACTTTTGTTTGTTTATTTATTTATTTTTATGGCCGTCTCAGCCTGCCCTGAGGGCAGGGCTGGCACAGCATGTGGTGCCGGGATTGACACGTGGTCCCTGCAGCTGCCTAAGCCTTCCCAAGCAGGCGCTTTAGACCACTGAACCGTTCTGCCAGGCCCTCTACCAACTTTTATCAGAAATAATATATGGGCCCATGAACCCATATGAACCTCCAGTCTTAGGCCAGGGCTACAAGGAGACCTGGAGGGGTCTGACTGCTTCTCAAACAGACTTTCAGCTGCTTTTGTGCTTAGCTTCACCTCCACTTCTGAGATACCTACCACCAGCAATTACCGAGTTTCTGAAGATTCGAAATACAACCATGTTGCTTTTCCAATTTCCCACTGCCAGTCTAGAATTAAGCTTTCTTGGATTTAAGTACACTAAATACCTATCTGTACTCTG
>PVJA010030566.1:0-25710 GCA_004027025.1 Myocastor coypus
TCTTCTTCTTCTTCTTCTTCTTCTTCTTCTTCTTCTTCTTCTTCTTCTTCTTCTTCTTCTTCTTCTTCTTCTTCATGGTACCAGGTATTGAACTCAGGACCCCCCATAGCTGATTCCAGAAGACATAAAACTTCTAAATAATTCAATACCAGTGAAAGAAATTGAAAATGTAATAAAAATACTGCTAACAAATAAAAGCCCAGGTCATAGATTCACAGATGAATTCTAAAGGAAGTTAGAGCAGATTTAATACCAGGTCTTTTCTAACTCAAATCCAATGAGATCACATGACCTAAATCAAAAGACAATCTGTTGGCAAAATTCTTTTCTCTTAAGGGAGGTCAGACTTTTTGCTAGTAAAACATTGAACCAATGATGAGCTGCTCCACATTATGTAGGATATTCTCTTTTTTCTCAAAGTGTACTGGTTTTAATTAAAAAAAAAAAAAAAAAAAAAAAAAAAAAAAACTCTGTCCCAGAAACATCTAGAATAATGTATGCGCAAGTATCTGGCTACTGAGACCTGGATAAATTGACAATTTACAAAATTATAAGTGTCATTTTGAAGTGGGAAACGATCCATCAAGTATATGTGAGTTTTATATAAATATTATTGTCATTCCAGTCAATAAATGCAGCTCAGATACTTTCTCATATGCTTTTCAAAGTATCTCATGTGGGCTAGGGAGATAGCTCTGTGGTCTGAGCATCTGCCTGGCAAATACAAGAACCTAAATTCCACTCCCAGTACTGCATACCATGAAGGCCTGGGAATATTGTGCCAGACACCAAAACCATGGCGGTGTATGCCTGTAATTTCAGCACTGAGGAGATTGAGATAGGAAGATCACTAAGACTCTGAGCTGTGTAGCAAGACCCAGTACCAAATAAATAAATAAAAAGATTTAAAGTATCATGTATACGTAAGCTATAAAAACTCTGAGAAATAAATAATTCATGGTTTCCAAAAAGATAAATAAACAGACAATTCAAATTGCCATTAATTACCTTTATGAAATTGCTTTTTTGGATATTATGGTAAGTGAGTGCCAAGGGTTCCTCAGAAAGAAGTTGCTAAAGGTAGTGGAAAGTATTTATGGAAGTTCACAAACAGCAAGTGTCAAAAATCTCAGAACCAAGGCTTTTACTCATCATTAACTTTAGCACAGGACTAGGTCCATTGAAGATAATCGATAAATGTGTGTAGAAGGAATAAATGAGCCTAGTTTTAAACCAGTCTTATTTTTAGAATTTCCAGATATGGTACCTTACCAGATCCACCAAGTGTTCTGATTCTTGTGAGGTTTTGTGGCATTTTCTCCGCTTTGCCCCCATCCTTTCCCTCCCTCTTTCTTTTTTCCAGTTAAAATAAATTTAGCTAGTGAGGGAAGCACAGTACTGGCTAGAATGACAAAGTGTAGAGTGGTAGAATTGTCTGGGGTTACATGATGGTGGCAGCATATACTCTCTGTGATCTTGGCCAACGTACTGAACTTTGTGCTTCAGGTTCTTTTTTTTTGTGGGAAATTTAACTAGAGATACTACATGCTTATTTTATAGTTACTAGGAGGACTGAGAACATAAAGTGCTGAGTAGAGCATCTTTTGAAGAAGAAGTGTTTTAAAGATGTTTTCTTCCATCACCACAGCCACCGTTGTCATGGTGAGGAACCCATATTTCTAGCTCTGATCTGCGCTTTGATTTCTGTCAGATGCTGCCTTAGCTTTGGGTGATCAATTGATATCATGAAAGAAGTATGCTTACCCACAGTGACTTTTCTCATACCTTCACTGTTACCCCAGTGATGGTCCTATTTCTTCTGAGGTGACATTCGCTAAGCATAGCAGGTATAAGGCAATATGTATGTTATTTCTGCAATATTTTTTTCTCTTATGCTATCTAAAGCATAGAACTAGTCATAGGAGGACACTGTTTGGTGCCCAGTGGTCAGTGGAGTTTAGAGTCAAACTGTTGATGGTCACAAGGACCTACAATTTCTGGGCAAAACAAGGGTGTTAACCAGGTGTTCTGGCCAGCTTCCAAGTTAGGCCCAGTGAACTTTACCTTCCGAAAGTCTGCTCTCTTAATTGGATATGGTATTCCTCTTGGCTTCCTGGCACAAGCTGAGGTCCATGGGACTGCAGTATGGCTGCAGAACAGCTGCTGCATTCCACTGCAGAGGTGCTGTGCATAGATCGTAGTGGTGGATGAATCTCGAGGCTTATGCACAGCTTGAACAAGGTATCAGCTTGCAAAAGATTTGGGGACCCTCTGGGATGAAGGACTCTGGGCAGAACAGAGATGCTGTGGTGGTGACATGTCATGATTCATGGCTGTCTCCTGTAATGTCATGGGGTTTAGCAATGTGGACCAGGGCCTGTGCAGTTACTTGTTCTGCCAGTCTGAGAGTCTGTGTGAGAGGAAGGGCTGCATGGTGTTCACAGCAGGATGCTGTGATTGACAGGAGCTGGAAGCCCCGGGGGTGAATTTCAGCTGCCAGGTCTGGCCAGATGGGTGAGGCCTCCCATGTGTGCTGGGATGCGGATAGGAGTTTCCAGGATAGCTAGTCCATTGAATTACCTTGCATTTCAGAATTTATATTTTTTTTTGGTGGAATGTTAATGGCCCATAACTAGGAGGAATGTGATAAACACAGTAATGACAACAATGAAATCCTGCACACTGACATTAGAATCAAAACATTTCCCCGGTGTGAGCTTTCCATGACTACACATAGAGAAAGATAAAAAGAAAAGAAAAATATTTGAAATATCTAATTTTGGGCAACAGACTGGGCTCAAATACTTTTAAAAAATACCTGAAAATATCTTCTACACATCATGGGGAAATAACAAAGGCGTACCTACTAGACTTCCTGGGAAATCTCAGACCTTGACATTCTGCAGGATCTCTCTCCTCTCCCACCACTCCATGAATTTCTGAATCCAGCCGCAGGTCAATATTGAGGTTTCAGTGGTGGTGGAAAGAGGGAGCTGGTGGTAAATTGTCATCCATATGACCATGGAGACTGAAGACTCAGGGAAACTGGACCTAATTTGTTCCAATAGAGTCAGGCAATCACTTGACTTAAACCACAAATATATGAAAACTTCTGGAGTGATATATATTTTGTATCTTCCTTCAGCATCTTTCTCCAACCCCCATGGCTCATGCTGATTCCTTTGTTTTCTGAATGTGCTGTAACATTTTTTTGTATGTCCTTTCTTTCACCCCATGTCCATTATGAAAAAGGCAAAAAATAATGATTCACAAGGAGTACTAGGAAAGGCCTCACTCTTAGTCACTAAATCAACCCTATAGAAAACACAGGAGGCAGAATGAAGATGGAACTTTAGGAACTCATTTAAAACTTATTAGAAATCCTAGAAGAGGCTGACCTGGCAGCAGAAGACTTGGGAGGAGGCACCACAACCAAGGCTTGGGGAATAAACCCCACTTCATCATGCCGCTTCCCAGTATTGCCTTGAGAGGATTCCTAACCTATATCCAAATTATTCTGAACAACAAAGCAATCTGTCAGTGACAAAAGCCCTATTGGTTATAGAACGTGCAGAAAGAAGACAGCCATGGTTTTACCTTTGTACTGTCCAAATGGCCAGTTTGTATGGTTAGGCCCCCGAGGCTGCTGTTGTAGTGATCCTTCTGTTCTCAGCCTCCCAAGTACTGGAATTACAGGCACACACGGCCACGCTCAGTCTCAACTGCCCTTTCAATGTGCTCTGGGAGTGGGGCTGAGACTGCATGCCATGATCAAATCCAGGTCGCTGCATCTGTCCAAACAGGCACTTTAATCTGCTAAACTGTCTGGTTGGCCCTATATGTATTGTATCTTATCCTAAAATAAAGACAAACAAATGCTAAAAAAAGAGGTTTCCATACAGCACTACATTATTAGATCATAAAAAGTGATAAAGTTAAAGTCCCTAATATTGTCTTACAAGGAAATTATACATAAAATGAAATACATAGCTACTTAAAATTATGATGCAAAATTATTTTGATATGCTGTATAGCCAATTAATTTTATAAAAATATTTCTCCCTCAAGAAGTTGTTCTTGGTTCAAGGAATTAAGGAACATTTCTTGAAACATGCTTGGCACTCTATATTTTCTGTGATAACACTAACTTCTCTTGAAAATGCTTGTTGAATATCCATGTCTGTGCCTGGAACATTAGCTGGAGCAAGCATAGATTTTCAACCATGTTCATACAGACTTCCTCGTAGTTAACTCTGTCAATACTTGATACAATTCAATGGATGTTGCTTTAATACCAGATTCCCAAAAATCAACCCCTGCCTGTCAAAAACCCAAAATAAATATGTTTAAAGAAACATGGCAGCTCAGATGTCTATGGCTACTCAAGTGTCTCAGTTACTCTTCTCTTGTTGTTGGGACAAATACCCAGCATCCACAATGAAGGAAGGAAAGGTTTACTCAACTCACAGTTACTGGAGGTGTCAGTCCACACTTGGCTGGCTCCAAGGTAGACTGACACAGGGCAGATAGCAGCAGTTCATGGTGGTAGAACAATTGCAACAGAGGCAACCAACCAATGAGGGCAACAGAGAGAAAGAGTTTATTTCTTTGTCTCTCATATATTATATTCAGGCTCTCTGCCTCCGGATTTCTACCTCATAATCCCAACAGTACTAAAATTCATAATCCTAATAGTACTAACACACATAATCTCAGTGTATTATGAGTTAGTCTCAAACTCTAGAAGTCCCCACCCCATGACCCTATGAGGCTTTGCGGGGGCAACTAGACACCAACTGTAACACACCAAGACCTTTTATTTTATTAAAATGCTTTTATTTTATTAAATAAAAGCATTTCATTAAAATTCTGTAGTGCTACTAGCACAATGCACAGTGGACTCTGCACATTTGTACATACATACTAGGCTATCCATGGCTGGTAGGTTTTGGGCAATTTCTACTTTGTTTTTTGTGATACAAGAAACTTTAAAATTAGCATTAACTGTTTTAGACAAAAAAGTACAACCACAAGTTATGAAGAGTAAAGCCATATTAATATGCTGATATATAAAAGGTTCAAGTCAACAACTTGTGACATTCCCAGTTCTGTTGATAACCCACTACAATTATGAACTATTGAACTCTATTGGGTTGTTTTGCTGATTTCATGCATCTACAATATTTGGATGACAGTGGAACACCCATCTTTGACAAAACAGAACAGAAAAGGGGGATGTAAACAAAGGACTATTTCACTACATTTACATTGTAGTGAAAAAAATACATATATATCTGTATATACAAAATAGGATAGATAACAGCTACTTTGTCTTAGTTCAATGAGATTTGTATGAATAGTGTTTAGACAAGATATTATGTCTATGTCGTGTACTCTGAATAATACAAAGACAACAATATGTAATGTATTAATTATTATAACTATCCTACTGACCTGTTTTGAAATTGTTTATTGCTATTTCTTTCTCATTAAAATTAATTAAGAAATAAATGAAATCATGGTGAAACAAAGGTTTTTTTATACTATCGAAGAAGGTGCTTTTCTTATAGAAATATATTGGCATGATCTAACACTTCAATATATGGTCCTTTCCATTTCTCTTGTAAATATAGCTACTTAAGTCAGACCAAAACAGTGACACTAGAAAACAATTATTCTTGCTATATTATTACTTGTCTTCTGCCATTGCCATAATTTGTTTGGCTTCTGAGACTCTTTGGCTACAGAGCCAAAGAGGGCTAGCAGATTACCACAGCATATTGTTTGATTTCAACAAGAATGCAAACCAAGGAACACTGGCCCTTTCTTCTATGCTCTACATTCACATATGCAAAGTCAAACTTTAATAGCTGTATTAGTCAGGTCAGCCTGGACTATATTGCAGTAGTAACTTATAAACTACCACAACGCAAAACAAGCAAGGTTATTTGTCTTTCTCATCACATATCTGCCATGCATTGCTTAGTTCCCTGTGTAACCCTCAGTCCAGGGCAAACACAATCATGAGTAGCACTGCTTGGAGCAGTGCTTTCAGTCCACAGAGGAGGATCAGGGAGGACCAGCTTGTTGGGCCTCAGCTCTTCAAAATCTGTAATGATGTTATTCCACTACCCAATTTATGTTAGTAAAGAGAGATCTGGAAATATTCAGTTTCTGTCATAGTCCTTTAAACATACAAGCTAACTTTAAGTGAATGACCTCATAAACTACGTCTTGTTAACCATATATTCACTAAAACAATCTTCTGGACATTTATGTGGCTTGTCATGATGCTATCTGTTATACTGTGGGGATTTGATAGCTATACAACTTTACTTATTTATTTATTTTTTATTTATTCTTGTGTATTTGGTACAAGGTCTCACTAAACAGCTCATAGTGATCGTTCTTTTTTCAGCTGCTTCAGTGCTGGATTACCGGCATGCACCACCACATCCAGACATTGTGCCCAGCTTAGTGTACCTTGGGGTACATACAGTGTGGCATGTGGTGCCAGTTTATACAATCTTTAATAATTTTTAATTAACACACTATCAAAATATTTCATAATCTTTTGAAGTTTCAAAAACAATTGTGAAGAGAAAATTATAATCTTTAAGATAAAAATAAAGGTGAAAGCCTCTGCTTTGTATCTACAGTGAAATTGCTAAGTGAGTAGACTAAGATGTAGGACAAAAAAAGAAAATCAGAGTCAGAATTACGCTGATGTTATACATACAGGACCAAAAGGACAAACGCTAACAAGTGTATTTTAAGCAGATATATGTGATGGGCAAATCTGTGCTATTGCCGATACTGGCCTCCACACTGTTGTCTGAGGAGTAAAAACTATTCTAGTTAAAATCTTCAGCAAAAGCTTAGGGATGGTTAAGTGTTTTCCACTGATCTACAATATCAGCCTATTATGATCAGTGTCAGACTGGAATGTACATTACAAGTGTAAATTGGCCATGTTTTCCATCTAACTGGCCATGTTTTCCATCTATCTGTTATCCAAGTGGAAGTTTCTGTTTTGAACATTAAAAAAGAAAAGTACCCTATATATGCTGGCTAGGCTAGCTTCTCAAAATATTGGTGAAAATTTTCTACTGGAATTGGGATGGGTAGGACATGTAAGCAACACCATTTATGCTAGAAGTAGAGTTTCTTGCAAGCTAATACTAAATTATGTGGCCTATTTTGCCCAATATTTATGCCTCCAATGAGAGATTTTGGTAGAACCTGTGGGCACTGGACTGTGGATTAAACCCTATTGAAACATGTTGGCTTCATTTCTTGAAATATTGTATTCCTTTTCACCATCAGAAGCCTAATAGCTAAATTCATGAAGTTATGTACTGTCATGATTTGATGAGTGTCATTTCATAAGGGTGGGACATTCTGTAAACCACATGTGCATGAAGTATGGATGGGAGCCCTGAAATCTTTATGGGGGACAGTAAACCCTGTAATTATTCTTCTGGACTACTTGTGCTCACACTTTCATTTGCCAAGTTGACTAAAGGTCACCTAAGTTTCCTTTAGTAAAACAAACTCCCTTGAGAAAAGTGGAATTTTTGCTTCATGAAAAGCCAGTCAAAATCTGGGGCCAATAATTGTTGGCAACCTCTGTGCTGAACTATGCAGTCTGCACATTGAGGCAGCCTGTGGGTCCTAAGGCGGTTGCAAGCAGCAGGAAATGTGTCCCTCCCAACAAGAAGGCTCCATGCCCAACGGCCTGGGCCACCAGCCGTGATTAACCCTTACTGCTTCTCCCAGCAAAAGCTTTCTGTTTCCCCTACAGATGAAGCTGTTATAATATTAAGAAAAACACATTTGCCTAATTAGTTTTTGTAAGCATGAAGCTATCTTCTCTTAGATCTGTGAATTGTAACTTTGCTATTTCTTTCCTTTTTGTTCTTTCAAATAGAAATGTATTTTTAAAAAGGCTATTCTATCAGGTCTTTTCCCCCATATGCATTTCTTCTTAAGAAGTTACAGGCTAGCATTTCTGACAGGAAGGCTGTTCTGGGCACCACTCTTCTCTCCTGTCCTTTGTTGCTCCTAGGTACTTAATATCACATGCAGTCAGAGTCTCCCAGGCCCCTTCTCATGTTCAGGCCTTTGGCAGAGCCTCCTGTAATACTTATATTCTGTTTTTCTCTATCCTTTTTTTCTATTTGTAAGTAAGACCTCTTGATCTTCAACCTGTGGTGGGGTTGCGTTAGACTTTATAGTGCATTAGGTAATAATCAACAATGGTACCACAAAACAAATAATGGCTTGCATATTTTATAAAAATGATACCTTAATAGAAAAGAGGTACTGCTTGGAAAAACTGGAACAGAGGATATGGAAGCTATTTTAAGCTTGAATTGGGACAATGCACATTTCAGACCTCTCCCGGTGAAGCTGCAAAGGCAGCTGCTACTTCCATCTGCCTTGCAGATTGGTGCTGCACACAGAACTCCACTGTATTAAGGCATGCTTTCCCCACAGAACTTCCATTTTCAGGAGGCCAACTTTGCTGTTTTTTGTTGGTTCATGTATTATATAATTGTTACAGAGTAACCATTCGGGTCATTTCTGAGTTTTTCATGGCTCTATTATAGAAAAGCCATTAGTATTTTATTTAGCTAAGTAAATGAAGTAGATGTTTGCTGAACTTAGAGGACTTAGATTATCATCATAGTATTTTTTTCTTCCCATGTAACTATTTTTACAACTATTCCCTTTGGTATGTACAATTCCAGGCCCAAGGAATGTTTTCTCATAGAGGACAGTATCTTATAGCTGGTAATTTTTTTCTCTTCTTTGAAAATGATTTGAACTGTAAAGTCTTTGACTTTGAAGCTATTCCCTATGAAGATAAACTCAACATGTGACCATACGAACATGTCCCAAGTTTGTGAGATGCTGTGTTTTAGGTTACAAAACTTTATGTATCAAATGACTTCAGCAATATAAAGATTATACATAGATTAAAACGGCCTAAATATCAAACCAAGTTTATGATGGGATACTGAGATTCCAAAGAGCTTTAGATCTTCCTTGCATGTGTATAATCATGTATTCCAGAACGGATTATATCCAGAAAGAAGATAAACGTGGCTTGAAAGTAAGAAACACTGATTCTGGATGTATATTTATAAAAAAAAATGTGGATAAAATGATATGTATATCTACGTAAATATAAATCATGTCGATCACATTCAGGATACTACGAGAATCAAGTGATACAGTGAGCACAAAGCTACAAGACGTTAAAAAGATTTTTAAACAGGGATTCTTAATTATCTCTAGGACAAAGACAATAAAGCCAGAGGTAACTTACCTGATAGGGCTGCTCCTGGAACAAAGTCATACGAGTACTGAGTCTTAGAGCAAGGTACAAGTCCAGTCAGTAGCACTGGAGTGTTAAGAGGAGGCCAAAAAAGACAAAGGTCACATAAGACTGAACTTAATTTTTTGAATCTCATATACTCTTACCCTGAACTTGACAAATTTGGTCCCAAACCTAGGCTTAAAGCTAGGGTTTAAAGCTAGACTTATACTATACAAGTGACCTCTCAGCTAGAAGACTGAAAACTATGAAAAGTGTTCAGCAAGAAAGTTGCTCTAAACATTTTGTTTTAAAAAGAAATGGGTGAAGGATGTATTTTGTAATGGTTTTCACTTAATGGAACTCATAGAGAGGCAAGCCAATTGTTATATTTCAGAAGGTGAACTAGCTTTTGGCTTTTGTGCTGAACTGTCATGCAGAGAGGAATATTCCTTGTCTATTGTCTTTCACAAAAGAATCCCAGAGGCAAGTATCAGCAGGAGCAGAAGGTGTACAAGTGATCCAGGGATCAAACAAAGCAAAGGATCAATAGGGCAGTTTTTCATCATTCAGGAAAAATTATTGATGAGGTGTCGTGTAGAGTATGAGGGTCAGGAAAAGAAAGAAAGAAAAAAAACCCAACTACATGGCTATGATTCCTGAGGCAGACTGCCTAGCATCCTTGCTTGAGAAGAAATGCAGAACAAACTACAGACACAATGCCTTCACGGGCAGCACAAGGCCAGTGAGAAAAGTCAGTCACACAGTGAGAAAAGTCAGTCTGCCCTTCAGTAGTTCAACTTGTTTCTTCTTGGGCCTTGTGATGCTATTAGAAGTAGAAACACTGAATTCAACATCCATGGAGAGAAACAAGTATGTTTCTCCAGACTCATTTGGTTGTCAGAACTAATTGCTGCTGAAAGTTTCCTGGGCAATGGAAGTTTTCTTGTAAAATGTCAATGTGGAACTGTTAAAGATCAGAATGAAAAGCATGGTAGAGCAGAGCCTTGTAGAAACTCTAGTGCAAAGCACAATGGAATAGTCTCTCAATCATGAGATAAGTATTTCTGTTGTGCCTATTTCTCACTATCTAGTGCTCTCCTATTGTACTAACAAAGTATCAGTGCTCAGAGCTTCCAGAGCTTCCCGTTTTAGCTTCCACACAGCTCTGTCACATTGGTCACATATCACATTGGGATGTGAAGAGAATAGATTTGTTTAGAAAAAGTGCCCTCAGGATTTTCAATAACCAGTTATACACATTTTTGAATGCTCATTACAAATTGCAATTTATAATAAGAAAATTGCCAGTTTCAGGCAGTTTTCTGTTCTACACTAACCCATCTTTGTTATCCACACTACCTAAAGTTGTAGCTATCTGGTTAAATGAAGACTACCGGAAAGCATTTAGTACATGCTCATAATGGAGGAAAGAGATAAGAGAGAATTTTAAGAGTTACAAGTTCAACCTTTAAGGAATTGTAATATAATTGTGAAGGAAGTCATGCTAACATAAAATTAGATGTATACAACAGACTTATCAGGAATGTTTCTTAGGGAAACAAATGTCATATTTATTGGGACTCTTGCCAAATTTAATGAAGTGATTCTTTACAAAAATTAATAGAAACAATTAAGGGAGCCCTAGATCTGAAGGTGTGGAGGGAAGAAAGTGTTGGCATAGTGGTGGAAGCTGTGATTGTCCAAGACAACAGCTGCAACTATGTCTTTTGGGAGAGCTGAGAGGAAGGTGGAAGAGTAGAACCTCACTTATGGCCTATGCAGATGCCTTTCTTGTGTCTTCAGCTTGCCCCGAAGACAAGAGAGCCCAACACAATGGAGTACACTTTGGGGGTGGAAAGGAGAATGCTGAGAAGTGGATCAGAAGAGGAAAAGCAAAATATTTAGCCAGTAGAGTGGCCTATTGAAGTGAATTTATATTTCCTACTGTTTGATTCATGGTTATTTTGTTTTCTATCTAGAAATAGGTGATTAAAACAGAAAAAGCCAACGGAAATGGTTTATTCCTTAACTCCCAGTCTTACACTTAATTTCTGATGAATTTCCATGGAATGAGTAGGCTTTGGGAACAAAGACCTTATAAATTCTCAGAATTTCTTGTATAGCTCAAATAAACCATAAGTTCTGGGATATTGACTTTTTCCATTAGCATTTGCATTGTACATAAAATATATATAAACTATTATTTGTTAATTTAAATAAATAGACTGATTAATAAATATGGCTTTGCAGAAATACTCTTGGCTTCCAGGAGTGTGGTTAACCTACAGATTTTGCTTTTATCTCCTGTAAGATCTCCCTCAACTACCCAATGCAATAGGGAAACCTGCCATTTCTACCCAAAACAGTACTGTCGTGATGTTTATTGTTGACTATAGTTCTGTTGGCCTAGAAGGGATATTTGTCAGGTTTGCACTGTAGTATAGCAGTTGACCCTCTCAATCTTACCCTCTCCAATTCACTTCCACAAGTTTCCTTCAGCTTTGCCACCCTCCCCTTGGAGCACCTGTGAGACAGCAATTCCTCTCTGTATCCATTCCTTTTTTATAACTAGGCTTGTAAGCTAGGTGGACAGACCTAGAGTCCATTTTTCAGACTTAGCTGAGACTAATCCCAAGATCTGACCTGGGGAAGTGTACGGAAACTATCCTAGTCTTGAGTTAGTGCCTTTGTTTGATATAATTTAGGTTACTTGAGAACTTTGTTTTGAGGGTTAATTTTAAAGCTGGTAACTCGATCCCTATTTGTGCTGTTTATTATGTTTTAGAAAAGAAGAATTAAAGTCATTACCATCCAAAACCTCAAAAGAAAAATTGATTTGAATAAAATATCTTTTCCAGTTACTCCGAGGTATGCTGCATTCTAGGGATTGGCGATGAGCTCGGTGAGAATTTTGCAGTTTTGAGTTTAGCCTTGTATTTCTCAGTGTTCTCCTGGGTCTGCTCGTTTATCCTTTCTCAACTCTCAAGAGAAACTACTAGTTGAAGTAAATGTTTTCATGTTCCTTTCTTAGTTTCTATCTTAGAAGACAAGAAACAAGTCAGTCACTCTCATTCTTGTAATTATTTTCTTTTAAAAAAAATTCCTCTTTGTGCTATTTTCCAATTAGCACATACTTCTTCTGTGTTATATTTTCTTCAAAGTATTCAAATATTGTACAGAATAAAACAAATTGGATGTACTTGGAAATTCCTTTGAGCACACAATTAAAGTGGTTTTAGGTCATCCAAAAACTTATGGAGGGATGGATATTTGGAAGTCTGAACAGATAGCATTCATTAGGTTTTTCTCCTTCAAAAAATCTGTATTATCCCTGTGGTAATTTGCCAAATGCAAATTTCTCTTTTCTCCATTTCTTTCACATTCTCTCTCCGCAGCCAGCACTAAATGTCATCCGGTCTTCTGAAACATATGGTGAGGGGGTGGGCTGAAGTGGGTAAATGCAGCTGTGGTGAGAAGCAGGAGGAGGAGGAGGAAGAGGAGCAGGAGGAGGAGGAAGAAGAGGAGCAGGAGGAGGAGGAGGAAGAGGAGCAGGAGGAGGAGGAAGAAGAACAGGAGGAGCATGAGGAGGAAGAGGTTAGTTTTTGCATTCCAGCTTTCTGTAGAACTCCTGATGACATATCTTCACACACACACACACACACACACACACACACACACACGAACACACGTTCTTCCACTTACATTCATCTGTGTTCAAAAGAGAAAGAAAAAGTCTGAATTTGGAGGCTAGGAGAAGCCCATCAGAATATGTAGAGATGAAATTCCATGTAAAATTGAGTAAATTTTAATGACTAAATAAGCCAAATACATGCCTGTGCTAGTAGCTATTAAAAAATAGTCTAGGGCTGGAGAGATGGTGTAGCAGTGTAATTGCCTGCCTAGCAACCACAAGGATCCCCACTCGAACCCTGGTACCACATGCCATACCAACCCCACACCAAACTGGCCACTGAGACCTGGTGTGTTGTCCCCCTAAGCCTGCAATCCCAGTACTGAGGAGGCTGAGATGGGAGGATCACTGTGAGTCAAAACTGCCTAATGAGATCATGTACTAGATAAATACATAAATAAATGGTTAAATCATAGTCTAAATAAAGGAACATGTGTGTTCCTCATGCACTATAATTATTTAATACTGTAATTATTGTGACTTTATCAGTCTTATTTCTAGAATACTGTTGCTATAGTAGCCAAGTACAACAGAAATTAATCATTCCTTGTTCAATTTTTTTATTACTTAATTTCTTAAACTTTGTATTTAATTGTAATAGACATACATAAGATTGTACATAGCAGATATACAGAAATACACAGAAATGGTCTAGTCCAAAGATTTTCATAGGACAAAAAATGAGAACCTTCTCATGCCTGTTTCCTCCCCAACGATAATCACCATCCTAAATTGTAACACCATGGCTGTGGGCTGAGTGTGTATCCACCAAAGTCTTATGTAGAGAGATAACTCTTCAGGGTGCTAGTATCAGGAGATGGGTTTTCAGAAGGTCGTGCATTGAGATGAGAGGCCTCCTAGGTGGAATGAGTGCCCTTGTAAAAGAAACCCTAAAAGAGCTGTGTTCTCTCTCACTTTTGTGTAATTAGAACATATTAAGTGGCAATGAATTATACATTTAAAATGGTTAAGATAGTAAGTTCTGGCACCTGTATTTAAAAATAATTTTATTTTACATTAAGTTTATTGGTAGAATTTTCTTTCTTTCTTTCTTTCTTTCTTTCTTTCTTTCTTTCTTTCTTCATTCATTTTATGTATTTGGTTCAAGGTCACTACACAGCTTGGGATTGTAGTCAGCCTCCCCAGTGCTAGGATTACAGGTATGCACCACCACACCCGGACTCGGCCACCAGATCATTACACTCCAGGGACAGGGCTGGTATGGTGTACAGGACCAAGGATTGAACCCTGGTACCTGTGCTTTCTAAAGCAGGTACTTAGTCCACTGAGCTATCTCGCTGGTCCTATTGATATAATTTAGATAGACATAAAGTTCATTGTCATGGTTTATGTGTAGCTGTTCCCCGAAATCCTCATGCAGTCATGGGGCAGACTTCTAGAGTCTGTGATTAACTCATGATCTGCTGGTGTTATGGGTGTGAGCACTTTCCCTAGCCTGGGGCAGATAGCCTGAATCTTACTTAAGTGAGGCAGACATCCTCTCTGTTGCCGCTATTGTTGCCCTTCCTTTGCTCTCTGCTCTTTACCACGATGAAAAATTGTTTTCTGCCGTGTGCCACTCTGCCTTGGTGCCAGCTAAGTATGAACTGAGATTTCCAGTAAACTGTGGGCTAAATAAGCCTTTTCTTCTTCCATTTTGGGTGTCAGGTATTTGTCCCAGTAATGAGAGAAGAGTGACTGAAGCAATCATCATATTCATGTAGAGAATTTGTATCCATATTCTTTCTTTCCCAATGCTCTCCTTTTCCCTCAGCCTCTCTTCCTCTCCTTATTTTAGAGTCTGTTTCCACTTCATCTTCCTTAAATTGTATTTTTCCTTTCTTCTTCATTCCTTTCCCCTTTTCTCCTTCCTACTTCCTTTTTCTTTTTGAAATTTTCATCCTATAATTGACAATATCTAATTGCATATTTTTGTCCCTATTTACTGGTTTAGTTTCTCACACCAGGGAGACAATGTAATGTTCACACATGTGTGTCTGATTCATTTCACTTAACAATATGATCTCAAGGTTTATCCATTTACCTAGAAATGCATAAAGTTTATTCTTCTTTATGGATGAATAGCACTCCATTTTGTAACACGCGTGTGCGCGCGCACACACACACAGACACACACACACACATCTTTCGTTATTTATTCCTTGGCTAACTAATGGGCATTTGAAGTATTCCTGAAATTGAGCTATTACAGACCGTACATGGGTATGCGTTTATTACTGCAGTAGCTGGGTCAAATGGGACTGCTAGTCTTGCTTTTGTAAGGTCTTTCCACACTGATTTCCATAGCAGTTGTACTAGTTATTCTTCATTCATTGCCCCTTGAGATACATGAGAATACAGAGAGAGGAAAGCTGTCAAAGAGCAAGGAAGGGTTTCTCTTTAGACATAGTCTGTCAACATCTTGATATGGAACTTCCAGCTGCTAGTACTGTGAAATAAACTTCTGTTGTTTATAATCCCCTTGGCCATAGTATGCTGTTATAGGATTTTATATGAAGGTGATATAATATTAATTCAAAGTAGACTGCTATTAGGTAAAAGTAATATATTAAATGTATATATTATAACACTTAGATCAATAAAATAAGAGGTATAAAAATAATAAAATGATATTAAAATT
This sequence comes from Myocastor coypus, assembly GCA_004027025.1. Taxonomy (NCBI): domain Eukaryota; kingdom Metazoa; phylum Chordata; class Mammalia; order Rodentia; family Myocastoridae; genus Myocastor; species Myocastor coypus. The sequence continues at coordinate 15,658 of PVJA010030566.1, forward strand.
GCTCAATTTATGGAAAAGGCAGGAACTATGGAACAGTATCTTAAGTCAACCACATAAATAACTCAATAAAATTTAAATGGCCAAAATGTTCAAAAGAAAGATATTTCATACCCATAAAATGATAAATTCACAAAACATAAAACATATAAATTTCTATATAGCTAATTTTGGAGCTTCAAATCTATGCAGAAACACTTATGGAACCACAAGATAAAGTAGCCAAATCTATAGCTATAGTCGGGGAGTTTAGCTCTGTTTTCTAGGTAATTGAGATAAAAGTCAAAATCCAGTAAAAGCATGGATGATTTAAACATTATTATCCATTACTTGGCATTTACAGACTATTAAACCACAATGTGCAGAAAAGGTACACCTTTGGCAGTGTGGCACATGAACCAAGTTAGGCTGACATTTGACCAAATTGCAATAGATTCAGTACAACTGAAACCATGCAAAGTATATTTTCTAACTATCATGTCAACTTGCTTACAAATCAATGAGTACATTTTTCAGGAAAATGGCCCACTATTCAGTAACACATTTCTATGAATTAAAGAAATAAGAATGTTAGAAACAAAACATTTGAATCTGGAAGATAATTAAAATATAACATATCAAAATTGGTAAAATATTACAAAAGCAGTGTGTATAGGGAAATTTCTATTTGCATAGTTATGTGAATTAAAAGAGAAGATATTCTAAAACAAGACATTGAAACATCTCACTTTTAAAATGAGAAATTTACATTTATATTTCTATTAGATTTTTATTACTTTTAATAAGAAATAACGATGTGACAGTTTCAAAACACATTAGTAGTACATTCCCAATAATTGATACAATGCATATTATTGTCCTTGTAGTAGTTGTTCAGAGCACAGGATGTAGACATGATAATTTTTCTTATCAGTATTGGCACAAAAATTTCGTTAAGAGAAAGTAGTTGTATACATATTCCAATATTCCGTAATCACAGTGAGTTATTGGCAGAACTGGAAATGTCAGAAGCTGTTGAGTTAAGCCTTTTACAGCTCAGCATACTAATCTAGCTTTACGTTTTATGCATCATGATTAAACTTCTTAATGTTTTATCTATCTAGTTATTTGGTGTAGGGTCTCACTATGCAGCTTGGGCTTACGGTGGTCCTCCTGTCTCACTTTCCCCAGCACTGGGATTATAGGCATGCACCACCACACCAGACTTTTATGGCTAACTCGGCGTGGGGCATGTGCAGCATGTGGTATTAGGGACCAAATCCCAGTCTCTACATTTGCCAGGAAGGCTTTTAGACTGCTGAGCTATCTTCCCAGCCACCGTAGTTATTTTTAAAGGTCAATAATGTTGCTGAAACTTTAGTTTGCCTCAGCATTAGTGGGATAAAACAGAAGATGAAGGTTCCCAATACTAAGCATGAGAGAGTCAAACATAAAAATGATAATAAAAGAAAACTGTGAATGATTTTGTGCTAATAAAATTGACGCATTAAAGAAATGAAAGTCTCTGGAAGATAAATGACCAAAACTGAATAAGAAGAAGCACAAAACTTAAATAAGCCTTATTACCACTAAAAATAGCATTTGCTATTAAACAGTTTTTCACTCTTCAAAATTCACTTAAACCTTTCAAAGTGAAAAAGTGAACTTTATAAAATTCACTGAACCTTGAATATCATCAATGTTTATCCAAGCACTAGAACTATAAAACATTTTTACAAAGTAGGATGAAATACTATTCATTATTCAATCATATTATAATCCATCCAATTCAATGTTATGTTTTTGTGTTAGTTATCCTCTCTGTTGCTGGATACAGTAGCTAATGTTCAATGATTGCAGGAGGGAAGATATCATTGGTCTCATAACTTAAGGGGATTCACCCCAGGTTATCCAGATCCCAGCACAAACATCAAGAGAGAGGGCAAAGCTTCTTACACTTTGGTAAGGAAGTAAGGGGGGCTGGAAAGTGGCCGCAAAATAGGACCAGAGAGGAAGGGATAGGAATCAGAAATAGCAGCTTAGGTGTATTTTCATGGTCTGCCCAGGCACACAGAAATGTGTTTCACCAGTCCTGTGCAGGGCCCCTAAGCCAAGTGAGTTGACACAATCATCATACATTTCTCCAAAATCAAATAAAAATGTACATTTCATTGGTATAGACTTGGAAATCTTAGCATAATGCTGCCAAATTAACTCCAATAAAATTGATAATATATTGAAGTGTCATGAAGTTAAAGCTCCTTAGCTTCAGGAGTATAAAGTTGGCTTAACACTTAAAAATCAATCAGTGTAAGAATCATAACAAAATAAGGAAGAAAATTTGCATGATCTTCACAATAAACGTAGTAACAGAAAGCACTTGACACACTCCAGCATTGAAATTTATTAACAGAATTTTCAATAGTAGTAGATATATCTAAGAAAAATGTAAGGTTAACATCACTTAGTGATAAAACAGCATTTTTCACCTAATGGAGAAAACCAAAAATAGCTATCCTTTACTTCACTTTAACTATTACTAGAGATCCTAGTGAGTATAATATCATGACAGGAAAAAGTAACGTGATAAGAAAGATCTATAATGGTAATTATAGATAAGACAATGAAGTACACCAAAAATTCTAAGAAACTTATGTAAAAGAGCCCATGGATTTAATAAATATAGCAAGGTGACATGATACAGTGTCAACAAATTAAAATCAAATAATTTGGCAACAATGTAAATAAAAATTTGAAGCATGAAATGAAAACAAATCTATTTATAGTACACTGAAGCTAGATGTGATAGACTATGCCTATAATTTCAGGGCTTGGGAAGCTGAGTCAGGAAGATTTGTGAGTTCAAGACTAGCCTGGGATACATAGTAAGTTTCAAAACAGCCTGAATTACAGAGAGAGACCCTATCTCAAAATTATATATATCTATATCTATATCTATCTATCTATCTATCTATATATATATATATATATATATGTATATATCTGAAAAGCCTTAAGGTATTGGGGAAAAGGAAACAAGACTGTCTCAAATTTTTCTTTATAAATATTCTAAATTGATGAAAGATAATCTACATTTAAAAAGAAACATACTGTATTTACATATTGTACCACTGAATTTTAAAATTCCTATTCTCTCCAAATGATGTATGGATTTAACCCAGTTCCATTAAAAACATTAGTTGTCTTCTTTTGAAAAATGTCTAGGACAATTTCAAAATTTATGTAGAATACCAAGGATCTGTTTTAGTCAAAACAATTTGTAAAATAGAAATAAAGCTGAAAGATCTACATTATCTGTTTTAAAGTTTTAAAAAATATACTCCAATAATTATTAATGCAAAAATAATCCCATTTTTCAAAAAATAGATTAAGAAATTCAGATTGAGATGTACAATAATATGCCTCATAATTTTGTGTTAGGCACAAAGCAATTGAATGGTCAAAGAAGGACTCTTCAGTGTAGGATAATGAAACAAATGGATATCCATATAAAAAAGAAGCTCACATCCTTTTTAAAGCCATACACAATATTAATTCAAGACATACTGTAGTTGTAAACTTAAAGCTCAATAATAAAACTTCTAAGAAAATCAAACTTCTGTCTTCAAAATGTTTGCTTGACAAACCTTTCTACAACTATCTTGTTTCTAAGATTCTGACCCTACGAAAAACAAGATTAAAAAATAAACCATGTGAAAAGCACAAAAAAAATTTGAATAATCACTTCACAAAAGAAGATATAGAAATGGGAGTGACAGGTAAAGATGTTCTCACTATTGTTAGCCCAAAAGGAAGGATAGTTAAAAATATGACTTTAGACCCCAGAAAGACTCCAGTGAAAAATATTTGAGAAATCAAATATAAAAGCATCTGTAGGATCAGAACTCTCACCTGTTTCTCTACAACAGTGGCACAACCGTTTAGGCACTGGTTAGAAACAGATGGGGTATGTTTTATACAGATAAGTAACATCTATTTTGCAACTCAATAGTTCTATGAATTATATGGGGAAACCTACAGAAAGTCTTGTATGAGAATGTGACCACAGGTTTTATTTCTGTTAATAGACGAATGGAAACTGTTGAAGTGTTAATCAACAGAAGGATGTATATGCAAACAGTAGTGTGTTAATTCAATAAAATGCTGTATTACTCAGCAATAAAAAGAAAAGAATTGGTACATACAACAAAATAGGGTCTCAAAATCAATATAATGAAAGAAAGATTAAGAATAATACAATGTGACTATTTTGCTTAAAATTATACACAAGGAACAAAAATAAATGGTTAATAAATTAAAACTGTGATTGCTTCTGGCAAGCAGAATTAACAGGAGGAATTAACAGGCAGAAACATTCTAAGATGACTGATATATTCCCCCTTCTGACAGGGGAATGGGTTATATGGTACATACATATATCTACCAGTGTACTTATAATTGAAGATAATTTCCATTGAATGATGATGTCACCTTAAGAGGAACAATATGAGCAATAGTAAAATCATTAAATTCATTGATTTTGCTATTTCTTTTTTGAAGTATTTTCTTTGTATTTTATCAAGCTTTGATATTTAGGCTCATATAAACCCACACAAATATGACACATGTAATAGTATCATAAAAAGTACAACAAAATACAATGTAGTGCACAATAAAATGGGAATGTGTATTTAAAATTCTCAACACCATAGAATGCATGCTTAGATGATATATATTTTGCATAGAATGGACATATAGGAGTGGAGGTAAATTTCTGATGAATTGACCTTCTGAACACTATGAAATCTGTCACTTTATTTCTAACTCTTCTTACACTAAAAGTAAATACTACTTGTTCTTTTTCTGTAATTTTATAAACCTTTATTTCATGTATAAGGTTTTATTTTCTATTCATTTAATTGTTTGCTTCTTATCATCAATCTTATATTTTAATGGAAAATATTCAACCATTTTCTCTTTTAATATAAAAATAATATAATTGAGCTCTAATTTATTACCTAAAAGATTGATTTCTACTAGGTTTATCACTCTCTATTATTTTCCTCAATTCTATCTTTTCCTTTCAAGTGAGTGCTTTGTTATTATTTTTTTTTACAATGGTTATAATTTTATGGAATAATTGTTCTATCTTTAGTTATAAGTGGTAAGTTTTGTGCTATGTCTGGCCACAAGGTAAGAGGAAAAGTGAAAATAATCAGTTTTTGCTCATGGAGAACCAGAGAACTACATCAGGACTGAGGGAATCCTCAGCAGTTGGCAACAGCAAGGAAAACATCAGCCACTGCCTCAAGAGCCGCCTTTCGCAGGGAACACCTGCTGAGTGACCTCAGGGCAAGCACCTGCAGTCACAATCACAGAGCAAGAGCTGGCTGGGACCTCTTCATGAGGAAGGGATGAGCGTTTGCACCGGGGCTGCACAGCAGCCTCTTAACTCCTTCACATCGCCAGATTCCCAGAGTGGATGAGGGAAATGCAGCCATGGCAGACTGACAGCAGTTAAAGAGTGAGCAGAGGTGAGCCCTGCTGAGAAGCAGTGGCTGAACACAGACCAGAATGCTATGGTCAGAGGCCGGCTCCAGGCTAAGTTACACAGGATGGGAAGCTCACATTGGTACTATGTTCTCACTGCAAGTAGATTTCATTTCCTGCACTGTTCTGGGGTTGGACTGACACCTTAGATTCCAGTGTGAACAGGGACACATACTGACTTGCGTTTTAATCCTTAATCTTAGGGTGGGGAAAAGAGCCACATGTTCAAAACAATAGAAAACTTTATTTTATAATTCTTTATTTGATTTTACTATTATAAAATTTTATTTTACATTTTATTCTTTCCTCTTTCTGTACATTTCCCCTTTATTTTGTTACAGGGTTTTGCCATTCTGCTTGGACTCACAGTGACCTGCCTGTGTCAACCTCCCCAGCACTGGGATTACAGGCGTGCACCACCATGCACAGTTTCAGGGCCAGCACATTGTGCCTGGGGTTCTGGCACCAGAACAGCATGTGGTCCTGGGGATCAAACCTTGGTCCTTGTGCCAGCCAGGCAGACACTTAGACTGCTGAGCTATCAGCCTCACCCTACCCTTTATCTTTATTCAACTGTTTTATCTTTTTCCTTCCATGAGTGTGTCTGCATACGTGTTTCTCTTCTTTTGGCTTTACTCTCCAAGTATAGTTTATAAAGGCAAAGAGGGATATTCCCTTCCCTTTATATTCCCATGACTGTTATCCATATCCCTTCAGCTGACTTTTTTTTCCTCTGTCTTATTCATATTCAATTTTTTTCTTTTCTTTCCCCTCTCCTCATCTATCTCTTTTTAACATTTTTATGGACCAGTATGGATGCGCTTGAAACTTAGAAACTATCTGGGGCAGAGGAAACCAGTACCTGACCCAATACACTATATATATATTTTTTTTAATTCAAAATATTTATTTATTTATTTTAAATTTAACAATGGTTGTATTACATATTTTCAACATCGGATCAGTTCAGATTAATAGATATAGGTATATAAGACTGATCAAACAACTAAACATTAACACTTTCAATAAACATTACTTTTTTTTTTTTTAACAGTTGACACACTGCATATCGTCCTCACAATAGTTATACAGAGCACAGGGTGTGGGCATGACACAACTTCCAATTGATCTAATACAGTATATTAAGTGAAGCATATAGCAATTGCCAATCTCCCTCTCCAGAGAAAAACAGGGTACTCTAATAAGGGGAAACATTTTGCATACAAACTCCTCATTTATGATTTATTTTGTTATATTAGTATAATCTTTTTCCTATAGTCTAAAGTATAAAAAATTAGTTACCAAAGTTTATCAATTTATACATTTTGCTTGAGTTATTATTATTGCTAAATGTACTACTGTAGCTAGAGTATCATATTTTCTTTAACTACTTGTCCTTCCTTGAGTAACAACATTGGGAAGCACTGAGATTAGAACCTCACCAAAACCCTACACCTATCAATGGACAATAGTGCCAAACGGACATTAACATCCCACTTTCAATTAGTAGAGAAGGCAAGATCTTGGGACAGATGCACATTAAGATTCTTCAACGCACGAAAGATATGCCTTAAGAGCAGAATCATCCTGGACTGGCTCTGACAGTAGTGACATAGCTACTACTATTAAGAGTGTACAAGTATTATCATAGAAATCAAAATAAAGTTACTTTTGAAATACAAAAATGGCAAATTGAAGGAGCAAAATGCAATCTCAGGCCCCTAGCCCACCTAGAACAAATCCAGGAGACAGCAACACAGAAGAAATTGGAAGTTGTGCACCTGAAAACTCTGAAATTATTGTAAATGAAGGAAAGAAACAACTCCAGATTAATAGAGGAAATCAGATCATAAGTAATCTCTCATGAAAGAATTTCTTAGTATATTTCAAGAATACACCGATTAAAAAAAAAAAAAAACAGAAAAATGATGAGAGCCTTGAGAAAACAATATAGGAAAGAAATAGAATGCACAAAGTAGATTCAAAAAGATTTCTAGAAAACTAAAAATTCCATTGAAATTTGGCAAAACTGTGTAGATGAAATTGAAGATATACTTTCAGAACTTGAAGACATTGTTGTAGCTAGTGACCAGGAAAGCAAGATCTCCTAAAAGTAACAAGTAACCAGTAAATAATAGTTAAAAAACTATAAAATGATGCAAAGATGTTCAACATAAGACTAACAGATATGTGTTATGGAGTCAATATAAATGTCCTAAAAAACTATTTGTAAAAGTAATAGCAGAAAGCTAGAAAATTTCTTAAGCATGGGGGAAGAATATGACGTACAGGCCAATGAGGCACACAGAATTTCAAATAGCATCAACCAAAGTAAATCTACATCTAGACATATGGTAATTGAAATCCCAGCCATTCAGCATGAGAACAACATACTAAAATCTGTTAGAGAGTATAAAGAGATCAAATTTAAGGAAAGCACACAAGAATCATAGCAAATTTCCTAAGACAAATTAGTAAGTCAAGAAGAATTTGAAGTATTAATTTTTTAAAATAAAAGATTGTATTTATTTACAAGTATCCAGGATGTCAACAAAATAATTTTAACTTTTTTTTTTTTTGCAATTACAGAGTGGTATTCAGTTAACAGAATAACAATTATGTCACATAAGCTGCATCAGAGATAACTGAAGATGAAAACTACTGTCCCCGTACATAACTAATTTGTGTGGTGCACCAACAAGAGTCTGCTTTAAATTTCCATGCCAATTTATAACCTGAGGCAAGGTTAGTGGCTATTGAAAATGCCACCAAGACAGGGTTATCTAAAGACACATTCGGTAGTGTGTTAGCTATACAAAAAAAGACACTGTACAGTTTAAGAGCAAATCTTACACAGCCTTACATTTCAATTTTTTTTCTTCAGAAGCAGTGAGTAGTGTACAAATGGATTAAAGTCTTTATAGACCAGAAAAAAAAAATTGTGCTGCAACCAACTTATTCACCATCATCCTCTTTTTCATCCTCCTCATCCTTTTTATTTTCTTCTCCCTCCTCTTCCTCCTGCTCTTCCTTCTTTTCTTGTTTTTTTCAGCCTTTATGACTCCCTTTTTTGCTATATCAGGTTTCCCTTTAGCTTTGTAGGCAGCGCTGTCCTTTCCATACTTTTCCTCCAGATTAGCGGCCTTCTCCTCATATGGCTGCTTGTCATCTGCTGCAGTGTTATTTCACATTTCTCCGAGTTTCTTCATGACATCATCAACGGATAAGCCAGGATGTTCTCCTTTGATTTTTGGTTGATCCTCAGAACAGAATAAGAAGAAGGCTGAAGGAGGACTCTTGGATGCACTGGGATCCTTTAACATCTTTTTTGTTTCTCCTTTAGGAGGAATATAAGTTTTCATTTCTCTTCTATAATAAGCCTTTTTCTGTTTTTTCCGTGTCTCCAAATTTTCCTTTTCCTTTAGCAGACATGACTTCCACCTGTTTGAGCATGTCTTAGATGACACTGAGAAACTTACAGAAGCATCTGGGTGCTTCTTCTTCAGCTTCTCTCAGCAAGTTTGAAAAAGAGTGCACATGGTGACATCTTCCTTCTCAGCTTCTTAGGATCCCCTTTGCTCATCTGGCTCTCACTTGCCCTGGCTGTGTCTCTATAGAGCTCAATGTACTGCAATCTTGGAGGGAAGTATTTAAAAAGTAAACACTAGCTTGATATACCCTGGAAAACTCTGAGTCAAGCCCGGCATGGTGGCTCACGCCTGTAATCCCAGCACTTGGGAGGCTGAGGCAGGAGGATTGGTACGAGTTCGAGACCAGCCTGGGCTACAAAAGTGAGCGCAGGACCAGCCTCAACTGCATAGCAAGACCCTGTCTCAAAAAGACAAAAAAAAAAAAAAAACCAACTCTGAGTCAAAATTAATTTTTTCATTCTTCATTAATTTCTTCATTTGCAGTTGTAAGAAGGAAGGAGTAACAGTTATAAGTATATATGCACCCAATGAGGGTGCAACAAACTATAGAAGATAAATTTTTACAGACATGAAAAAATCTAATGAGCAGTAATATAATTGTACTGTAGGACTTTGACATTCCATTCACACAAAGAGATAAATCAACTGTGCCAAAAAAAAAAAAAAAAAAAAAAAAAAAAAAAAAAAAAAATCAGAAAGGAAATAAAGAACAATAACAAATCATGAAGAAATGGTCTTAGTAGATCTTTACAGAGTGATCCACCCACATCATCAGAATATACATTTCACACCATCATTGATATTCTAATAACTTTCCATACAATGTGATATAAGCAGTTACACAATTTTGACACAGATATTTGGAAATTCAAGGAAATACAAAATTGTAGCCTGTCAAGAAAATATCATTTACAAGCTAAGTCAAAGATATTTGATACTCAGAAAGCCAGTGATGATAAGCCCAGTACCTATGTTATAGAGTAATAGTATCACAAAGCTTTTCTGCTGGAGGGTTGAGAATGTCAGTTAACAGACCGACAATTGGAGAAAAAGAAGGGCTATAAGGATAGCCAATATTTTGGCCCTAGCCCTTCAA
>PVJA010030567.1:0-25580 GCA_004027025.1 Myocastor coypus
TTTTTTTTTTTTTTTGCGGGACTGGGGTTTGAACTCACAACCTTGCACTTGCCAGGCAGGCACTTGTGCCACGGAGCTATCTTCCCAGCCCCTGAATATTTACTTCAAATGTAAGTATTAGTGCATCTCTGAGCACACAGGGAAATGGGTTGACAGCGGATTCCCCAGATGTTTAAGAAGACAATGACAGAATGAGCTATGAGTTTGGAACAATTGTCCTATTGGCTTGTGGAGATGGAGAGGGAAGGCCTAGGGGAAATGGTGGCTTGGTATAGGTTCTTTCCACCACACACAAGCAGGCACATAGCTTGAAGGGCTCTGGAGGCCTCACTCCCAGGTGGCCAGGAGTTGGCTACCTTCCACCAGGGGAGCCAGGGCCCCCTACTGGTTCTGCTCCCAGCCTGGGCCTGTTCTGGCTGTGCTTGTTGTTCTAAACTCAGTTCTCCCCCAACTCCAGCAGGCTAGGGAAGGCTCATTAGCACACATTTTATTTCTATGGGGCTTCTTCCCCAGGGCCTCAGGGACTTGGCCCGAGCACTTTCCAAAGCATGACATTCCCACAGAGGCCACAGCATTACTCAGCAGTCACAGGCCACTGTGCTCATGGGCGGGCATCTTCCTTGCCCTGAATTTAACCTTGGCAGACCTCAGCTTTCCCGTCCAGGCTGGAGCAGGATGACACATGGTAAGAAGAGACTCCAGGCTTCCCGGCTGTCAGTATGGAGTCCCTGAGCATGCATGGAACCGTGGGTCATACAGAAGTGGGGATTCACACTGGAAGCCTCTCAGATCTCCCCAGCCTAGCCTCTCCCCCTTACCATCAAGAGCAAGTTGTCTCAGGTGCCCAATCCCAGTTTCCTTATCTGCAAGATGGATGCTAACAGGACAACCTCATGAACCAGGTGGAGAACACCAGGAAGGACAGTTTGACTTAGCTTATGCTATGATTAGTGGTTTATTTGTTTGTTTTTTTAACTGCGGGTTGAATCTAGGACCTTTGCCGAGAATCTTTCTTAGTTTTGAAATAGGTCCCCCTAAATTACCTAGGCTGTTGAATTTTGATCCTCCTGCCTCAGCCTTCCAAAATAGTGGGATTACAGACAAGGGCCACCCACAGCCAGTGTGGCTAGTGCTTAGCTGATGTTATTTAAATAAACTACTCCATTTCAAAGACAAGCTTCAGGGACCAGAGAGTTCGGTTCTTGCTCCTGAGCAGACACCCATATCCCAAAGGGGACAGACCTAGAGCACCCCCAGCTGGGGAAAGCTGGCTGGTTCCTGCCGCTGTGCTTCCCTGGCTCCACCTCCCTCTGCCCACACAAGCTGCCCAGAAACAGTTGCCAGGGCAGTGAGCAGGGCCACTGCCACAGAGGGTGGGCATAGTGCTTAGCATTTTGGGAGGTCAAGAAAGAAAAAGGGCCAGCAGTGGCTAGCCAGGAAGAGCAAGGTAAATGCAGGAGCACACATGCTCACTCATGCACATTTACGCTCATTCACACTCACATGCAATCATGCACACACATTCTCAAAGTCTATACATTCACACATTGCTCAGTGAACAACTGTCAGGGAGATCCTAAGACAGAGAGACAGAAGGATCAGGAGACAGACAGACACACACACACATAGTGGAGCACATACAGCCCAGTGCTGTCAAAGAAAAACTGCAATGGAATCACAAAGGGTCCTGGATGAAATAGCCAGAGGGCTTGAGGCCAATGGCAGCCTAGCTCCATGTAGGTCACAGCTGCTTGGCCATTCAACAGTGAGGTGGGTGACAGCTGCCATTTGGCTTGCTCTGTGATTTGTCAACTATTGTGCCTACACCTGCTCCTTTCTCCCCAAAGAGAGAGGCTATATTGCCCAGCTGGCTTCTATTTCCTGGGCTCACGGAATCTTCCTGCCTCAGCCTCCTGGGCATCTGTTACTATAGATTTGTGTCCTCTACCCAGCTTGCCAATCACTTTGGTCACATTCATCTAATTGACAGTACTCCACAAGGACACTGAGGCTCACTATCCCTGGTCCCCAGCCAGCATGAAGGCCAGGGCACAGGCTGAATACCAGCTCTCGGGACCAGGGAGATAGCTCAGTGGAGTAAGCACTTGCCTACCTCTCTGCTCCAAACCTCTGAGTGTGGGACGGCCAGAGAACTCCATGGTCAGGTGCCATACCTTCTCAGCCCACCTTACTCTTCCTGTCTTCACAGCAAGTACCCCTGGGTTCTCTCATTCCCTGCCTGGGGACCCACTGCTCAGCCTCCCTCCCACAAGCTACAGCCAGGGAGTGACCACACCAGCTGGCCACCTGCAACTGACAGGGGAGGGTGGCAGGTGGAGGAACATGCCCCTCTTCTACCTCAGTGGAAGTCCTGAGGTGCCTTTAGCACAACTCCTTGGTGGGTTCCCACAGCACTGAGCTCCTCACCCTCAATTCTGCCTGCTGCCCAACCCATATTCCTTGGCTCTCACCCATCTGTTTTATGCTTTCTGGGCCCTATTCCTTCCCTGGAATCAACTCTCCAGTGAAACCAGCTCTGCCTCCTGGCCCCAAGCTGGGCCCTCCTGTGTTGGCACCAGGGGAGCTAATGCTCTTCCCCCCCGCCGCCCCCCCCATCCCTCGGGACTCGAGTTCTGGTCTGATCTATTGTTTGCTGGATTTAGGAGCCACTGAGTTCCCTGGGGATCTAAACCACACTTGTTTATCCAATAACAGTTCATTCTCAGCAATCATCTCTAGTCTTGAAACCAACAAAAAGGTACAGAAGCTGGGATAGGGTAGAGGTCAGGACCTCCAAGCATTTGTGTTTCCCTGAAGACATTCATGAAAGGGCACATCACACAGGGTCCCTGTTTTCCTTTGTGTCGTGTTTGAACATGGGGGTGTATACTTCAAAGACAGAATAGGGTTTTGCCAAGGGGTTCCTTGGGTGGAATCTTCTCCTTTCATGCAACCCAGTGGGGAGGAGAGGCTGTGGCATGGGTCTTCGTGGCTTTGCCAAGTAGGGTGTCCAGAGAACCATAGGGGTTGGCCTGTGTGCCAGGAAAGGGGGATCACAAAGGGTGCCATGTGCGTTGTCTCATGTAAGGCTAACTTTAACATATTTATCAGCTCCTTTTTTATTAACACTTGTACTTTTGTTAAACCTAAAAAGCATGCCCTCTATCACATAACAATTCAAAATAAATTTTTAGACTCCAAAACAAAACAATGGCCAGTGCTGCTTTATTTAAATCACCCTCCCCATACTGCACCTCCGGCATCCAGGGTCTGAGAAGTTCGGCCAAGGTGGCTGCCTTTCAGACAACGGGAGGGGCAGGCACAAATGACCGATTCTCAGGCGGAACCATTCCTGAGGGGTGCAGTGGGCATCTGAGGTTCAAAAGTGCACCCACGGATAACTCCGGCCTGCAGGAGGGGTATCCCATCCAAGGGCTGGGGAGTTGTTCGTTTTTCTCCCCTCCGCAGGTCTTCAGGTCTTCCCAGGGAAGCTGATTTCTCTTAATGCTACGGGCTGTCCCGCACCCACGCCCCTCAACAAGGGCTTTTGTTCCAAAAGAATCCATCTCGCCCTTAACAAGGTGTTCTGTTAAATTCAAGGAAAACAATTCAGACTCGATGAGGGAGCATTTGCGTTTTTAAGGGAGTTGGCGAATTCAAACATAGGAGGTGCACCTGAGAGCTCTAAGAAGCTATACCTCCATCAGTGCCAGGTGCCACGCGGGCCACTCTCCCTCGTTGCTGCCTTGCAGAACAGGAGGGCCCCTTAGCGGGAAGTTCGCCCTAGTATGGGGCCCGTGGGCTCCGGGGTGGGCGGAGACACCCAGAGCCCGCGAGGAGAGGTGCCCAAGCATCTGCGGCCGAGGGGCAGAGGGGCGGCGGCGCGCCCGACCTCCCGCCCGAGTGCGCTCACTTGCGGGAGCGCACGGTCCGGGCTTCCCTCCTCGAGACGGGCCTGCCGCGCGTGGCTTGAGTTCACCATTCTTCCTGCCCGCCGCCCATCCTGCTCCCACGCGACCGCCGGCCCCAAGTGCGGGAGCCCGGGGGACCACGAGAGCTTCTCTTAACTCTAGCTCTAGAGGTCCCGGGCCGGGACCAGTCTCCGAGGCTGCAGCCCCCCGCACACTCGCCGAGGGGGCGGTGACTCCAGTGGAGGAGGCGGGGCCGTCGCGGCCCCGCCCGCCGCCCGCCTCCGGGGCCTGGAGCGCGCGTGGCCCGAGCAGCCCGGCAGCGCCGCGCCCGGACTCGCTGGTCGCTGGCAAGGATGCTGGCGGGCTCCCCGGGGCTCGGCCCGCGCTCCCGCCGTGGAGGGCCTTGCGCGCTCCCCTAGCGCCGCCGCGACCCCCACGCTCACCGGAGCGAGGCCCGGCCGGCGCGCCCGAATTTCCAGCCCCGCCGCTGCCTGCTCTTCCCCGAGGCGGCTGCCCGCGGATGCTGAGGGGTAGCCTCGCGCCTCTCGCGGTCGGGTCCCGGGCCTGACGGCGGGGGAGCCGGGGCCGGGCAGCGCGGCTCGGCGGGGAGCAGCGCTTGGCGCTCTGATCCCGCACCCCGCACCCGGCCGTCCTGGAGCACGCGGCCCTGAGTCCTGCACAGGTAAGCGCCGGGCCAGCGCCCGGCTTCCGGGGGACAGGCAGCGCCCCGAGACTGGGGAGGGTTGGGAAGAGGGCCGCTAGGATCCCGAGTCTCCGAGGACCGGGTGGAAAAAGGAAGTAAACAGAAGGAAGATACAGGAATCCCCAGGATGGTTCTGATTTCTTCCTGGCACGTTTTATTTTCAGCTTCAACGTATTGGGCCTGAGGGAATTTAAGCGAGGAAGGCAGGGACTGAGAGGGATGACAGAGACCAGCGCTCAGGATGGAGGTGGCAAGGCCCCTGCATGAGACAGGAAACCAATGTCTGGTGTAGACAGCCGTGCGTGCTGCGTGGGGGCCGCGGGGAAGGCCCTGGTGTGGGGGCGCTTGCAACAAGGAGCCTCCTGTGAGGGTGCGGAGGGCTGTAGGAAGCCACCCAGAAAGAAGAGAGGTGCTCTTACTTAGTGGTGTCTTTCTAAGTTCCAGATGACCGGCGCCACCCAAGCCCTGGAAACCTGCTCCGTGCTTCTACCAGCTCTTCAGCCCCAGCCCAGAAGAGGCGTTCCACTGTCGCCGGGTCTCAGTGTGCCCTGGTAGGTGGCCAGTTCCGGAGCTCTTCCGTTGCCCAGACCTCTTCTCCTGGAGCCAGTGGAAGCAGATGCCAGCCAGGATGCCAAGGAACCAGGGCTTCTCCGATCCCGAGTACTCGGCGGAGTACTCAGCCGAGTACTCGGTCAGCCTGCCCTCTGACCCTGAGCGTGGGGTGGGCAGGACCCATGAAATCTCTGTCAGGAATTCGGGCTCTTGTCTGTGTCTGCCTCGCTTCATGCGCCTGACCTTCGTGCCGGAGTCCTTGGAGAACCTGTACCAGACCTATTTCAAAAGGCAGCGCCATGAGACTCTGCTGGTGCTGGTGGTCTTCGCGGCCCTGTTTGACTGCTACGTGGTGGTCATGTGTGCTGTGGTCTTCTCCAGCGACAAGCTGGCTCCCCTCATCGTGGCCGGGGTAGGACTGGTGTTGGACATCATCCTCTTTGTACTCTGCAAAAAGGGTCTGCTCCCAGACCGGGTCAGCCGGAAGGTGGTACCCTACCTGCTGTGGTTGGTGATTTCAGCCCAGATCTTCTCCTACTTGGGCCTGAACTTTGCCCAGGCCCACTCAGCCAGTGACACGGTGGGCTGGCAGGTCTTCTTCATCTTCTCCTTCTTCATCACGCTGCCCCTCAGCCTCAGCCCTATCGTGACCATCTCTGTGATCTCCTGTGCTGTGCACACACTGGTCTTGGGGGTGACGGTGGCCCAGCAGCATCAGGATGAGCTGCAAGGAATGCAGCTGCTGAGAGAGGTGAGTCCTGCCTTCTCCCACCCTGCACCCCCTTGCCATAGGGGCTCAGGGGTCTCCCCAAGTGGTAGGGGTAAATGCGACTCAAAGGGGCAGCAGCTGGGATTCTTATCTGACACTGTAGGACCACTTCTGTAGCAACTCCTGGCCCTGCACACCTGGCTCTTCACACTGTGCCTTTCAGTGATTGCCGCTGGGGCAGGAGGCTATCAGGACGCTCCCACCTGTGTTCTCTCTGAGTGGTTAATAGAAAGACCCTTGTAGGTCTAGTCTTGTGACAGCATTATCCCAGCCAGGAGAACCTCTTATAGGAGTTTTGCTCTTCAGCTGTCACTGCCTACCTCCAAGCATGTGACTTGACTTGTGTGGGCTTTGTCAGTGCACCTCTGTAAATGGGGGTACTGCCTGCCCTGCCTGCAGAACATGGCAGTTGTCAGGATGAAAGGAAATGTGGGGGAAAGCTCAGTAAGATATGTGAAAGGCTGTGGAAAGGGAAGATGTAGTTATCATGTATCCTGTTTCTGCCACCAGGAACTCAGAGTGCCTTAAGTAGTTAGATGAGGGGAGAAGGCACTGTGTGGGGCCACTCCTGGGGACAGTTTTACTACCCACTGTGATGTGGCATCTGCTAGACCTGAGGGATGGTTTCTGCTGGAAGAAGTTTGATTTTGGCCAAAGCCATAATGTGGTCCCATCAAGTGCTAAGAACCCCCACTAGGCCCTGGGGGACCACAGCAATTGGACGCATGATCATAATCTTCTGTGCTCATGATCTGGTGACGAACAGGAACACCATGGATTTCAGAGTCCATGGATTCCACAATCTTACATCCTACTGTCTACTTCCCTGTTTTATACCTGAGCCTGGAGCAGGGAAGTGATCTGCCCAAGGTCACACATTTATGGCAGCCATATGGTTGGAGTGTGCTTTTCTGCTTCTGCTTCCAGCTGTCTTTCCCTGTATCTCATTGCCTCTGTCACCATGGCCGCTATCTCCCTGGGGCTGGGAGCTGAGTCTCTAGATGTTGATGCAAGAACCCTGGGGGCTGCTCCATCACTTCCCACTTGGTTAGAGATTATGGGTTTTACTCAGGTTTAGTTTTTTTCCCTAAGTTCTTGGGTCAGAGTACTTTGTGTTTTCCTGTTCCATCCAGGGGAGTGACCTGTTTCGTGGGAGCTCCCTGCCCTTCCATTCTGTATGGCTCAGACCTGGGCTGTGCCTGTGCTTGTGCTAACAGGTCCCTTTCTTTTTCTCCCAGTTCCCTTCCCTTCTCATGCCCTCGCTGTCAGAATGTCTGCGTTGATGGGTTTCAGTGCGTACCCTGCCTGTTGAAGGCTTTATAAAACGCTGCCTGGGAAAGCCTGGCTGCAGTCATTCCTCTTGGGAATCTGTTGGGATATGATCAGGGGCATATCCCCTGGCTTGCACCACTGGGGGCCTGAGGCCAAATTCTAAACTGTTATCTTTTAGTGAATAGTCACTTCCTGCCCTTTCCTCCCTGCCAGGATCCCTGAGCCAGTGGCTCAGGGTGCTGTGAATAGCTAATATAGCTGTTTTATATGTAGGGAGAAGAGCAGAGCTTCTCTCAGTGGGAGCGCTGTGCCCCTCCTCAAACCTCATGGCCTGCTTATTGGTAGGAGTCTTCTGTGGTAGGGAAGAAGGGCCTTTGAGGAACATGAAGCATTCATTCTTCAAGCCATTTCTAAGTCTTGACAGAGTTCTAAGATAGGGGCAGAGAAGGCCCCTACCAAAAGTGTCATTGATTCTGGCTTTCAGCAGGGAGTAGACTGAGGAGTGGAAGGCAGTGTGTGTCCCTAGGTGGGGATACCAAACTGATGACCAGAGAACGAGGCAGATCTGCTTCCCTAGTGATGGTGTCAGGCCTCCTCACCTCCTGCTGGTGAGAGGACCTGATTCTTACTCCAGGGCAATTCTGTGGAGAGTGGGGCTGGCATGGTGTCAACTTGAAGCAATGACCTACCGGATGCTGGGAGAGGCAGGGTACATTGACCTGTGCCTCCAGTGGCCCTTGGGCAAGGAATGCGCTATGGAAACTGGCCATGGAGCAGTCTAGGGGTGAGTGGACACATTTCACTCCAATTTTCTCTATACATGTCTTAGCCTTCTGATTTTTTTCTAGCCATGATCATATGACTTTAGCACAAGCAGAGAGTTTGAGAGACCATCTAGTCCCAACATACCCATTTTATAGAGATAGCAGCCATGCTGCCTCCTAGCCCAGGGTTCCTGCGTGGTTAGAGGAACATCACTATGTGCTCCATGGGGCGTTTGTCCTGTTAGCTAAGAGCTCAAGTCTGTCTCCTACCACCTCTTGAGGACAAAGATGCTTGCAGTTCTTCCCAGATCTCAGTGAAGGCACAGCCTGTAGGGATCGCTGGCTCTCTCTCTACTTATAGACTAGGTGGAAGCAGGAGTCTTTTTTCCTCCCTTGGATTCTTTTACTCTCTGCCTCTGAGGAGATCTGGGAGAGCCTTCAAGCCTTGTTGTTCTGGGTCCCATCTCTGAGGTAAGCAAGGGGGCTCTTGGCAAAAAATGTCTGGGGACTTTGATCCAGCCAAGGTGTAGCCACAGAGCTCACAAGCCCCCAGAAATCCATGTGTCATCAGTAGAGTGTGTACGTAGGATGCACAAGGCTCTAGGTTCCACCCCTAAACCAAAAATAAAATGAAAATTTAAAAAAAGTAGCATCCCAGGGGAATGTGACCCTGACATGAAGGCATGGTGGAACTTGGCTTTGGGACTAGAGAGGGGAGGGGAAGGGGACTCCCAAGGTTAAGCTGGAAGCCTGAGACAGGAGGTTGGAGGCCCAGCTTACAGTGGGCTGTGTTCCAGAAGGTTCTGAGTCACTTGTTTGGGACCAGTGTGACTTTTTAAAAGCTACTTGGTTCCCAGGCTCACCTACCACAGTCCTCCTATGTCACAGCATTGGTGTGTTTGTCCCTGAGCACTGTGGAGACCTTGCCTGGGTAACTCTGTGGCTGTAGGGAGGGCCAGCAATGGGGAGTGTCATTCTGCCCTGAGCATACATTGCCTCCCGGATGGGGGGCTCCCTTGAGGATGTGAGGGAGAGAGGCATGGGAGTCAGAGGCTACCCCATCCTAACTAGGCTACCTCCCAGGAACTTTCTCAGACCTATTTGGGGTCCACTTTCCTCTTTCTGCTGCCTGTGTGCCCCCACTCCCACCTCTGACCTGGGCAAGGACTCCCCTTTGCAGAGTGTCAGTTAACACCTGGGGTTCTGGAGGGCTTGTGAGTTTTGTGGTTTGGCTTTCGCTGCTAGCAGCACCAAGGTAGCTTTTCCAGTGTCAGCAGACTTCCTCTGCAGCCTTTGTGACCCCCAGTTCATAGCCAGCTTTCTGTGGAGAAGGAAGGAAGGTACACATGGGATGTAGGGATGCTGGACACCCTGTCTGTCCTGGGTTCTTCTCAGGAGCTGGCAGGTGGGATTCCAGTGGGAGAGCAAGTTGAGGCAGGGGGTGGGCGGGGCTGGAGCTTCACTGCTTCTCTGACAGAATATTATAGAACATTAGAGTACTATTGGGTCTGGGCTTCTTAGCACTCAAGGACCAGGCCAGAGTACATCAGGCTGTGGTCGGGACAGCCTGGGCCTGGGGCTGCCTTGAGGAAGGTAGTTATGGGAGGGGCTGGAGCTGCTACTGGGTCTCCCCTTCCCTGGGTCATGGCTAGCATAGCTCTTGAAACATGGTTAGACCTTTACTGATCCAAATGTAAAGAGGAGAGGTTTGTTTGGCTTACCATTTTTTTGTATTTAGTTCATGGCTATTTGGCTCCAAAGCAGAGATGGCCTGATGGTAGGGCCTGGTGAAGGACAGCTGCTTACCCTATGGCAGCCAGGCATCAAGGGACCATTTTAGATCCAAACCGTAATGGCCTGTTAAGATCTTTACTCACAGGGCCTGGCGGGATGGCTCAGTGCTCTAAAGCCCCTGCTTGGGAAAGCTTGGGTGGCTTCAGGGACTGCGGTTCAATCCCCGGCACTACATGCTGTGCCAGCCCTGCCCTCGGGGTGGGCTGAACCAGCCATAAAAATGAGTGAATAAACAAACAAAGGTTCTGAAACAAGAAAAAAAATAAATAAAATTAAAAAATTCTTAAAGGAAAAAAAAAGATCTTTACTCACAGAGTAAAACAGGACGATGCTGTGGCTGTGTAATTTCTGTCACACTTGCAAATTGCATGGGAAGTCACTTACCCAGTGAAGGAACATGTGGAATGGGGAGAGGTGTGAGAAGGGACAAGACTTCCAGAGATAGCCCTGTCTTCCAGAGACAGTCTGTTTAACTTAACTGAGTCAAATGTCTTTATACAGTGATCATCCCATTAAATCATAGGTGTGTTGGGCTCCATTTCACAGATGAGGAAACTGAGGCCCAATGAGATAGAGGAGGGAGATGACTGGGGAGGGAACACTGATGGATGAGAAAGGGGGATGTGGGCTTCCCTGAAAGCCCTTTTCGCTGTCGAATGCAGCATACATCGGCCCTCTCCTACCCCTTTGGCTGCCTCAGAGGCCTTTGCTGAGCGCTTAAACACAACACCAAGAGATGGGGAGCCTTAGAACGTAAGTGCTCCCACCCTGAATTGGATGCAAGGAAGTGACAAGCCCATGACAGAATGTTCCCTGTGGGCCTGCACCCAGAGTGTGTGACACATGTTAGGGACATGGGGAGGGCAGGAAAGCAGCAGGCCTGGGCTCTTTTGGCTACCAGAAGCCGCCTGTGGGTGAGGCCATGCATGGGCAGTTCAAGAGGGACACACAGCCTGCTTCTGAGGCCTGAGCTCTGCCACCAACCCTGGGCAGGGAGGCAGCAGCCAACTGTTCTTGAAGAGCATGCAGATTGGCATTTGGGAGGACTGGACTGCTGCAGAAATGCATAGAGGGAAGCTGCAGGGCCCTCGAGTCCAGCCAGCTGCGCATGACAGACAGTAATGGATTAATGAACATGTGAACAGTTTTTGTGGAAATTCACCCCCTGTCCCTGTCCCTGGTCTCACTTCTCTGTGGTCTTTTCTGAGTCTTATCTGTGTGTAAACAGCTTTCTGTGTGTGTCCTTGTGGTTCATGTGCAATTTAGGGCCCACCTTTCACCCACATTTTGCAGACATTTTGCTGGGAACATCAGAGTGCTTCTGTTTGTGATTTCAGATAGGCTCTTTATAATCAGGTTTTTCTCAAGAGGAAAAGGAAGCCTAGGGCTGTACGGGGGTGGGGCCAGGGTAGCTTTGTATGAACACACGTGTCAGCGCATGTGCATATGTACAGACAGGTCCTGGTAAATTTTCCATGGGTGGAGTTTCTGGGACTCCAAGGCTGCTCTTGTCCCACAGTTTCCTTATACACCACAGATCCCACTCTGGTGGTCTGGTCCTGAGTAATTCACACACACTCTCCACTAGTTCTCAAGCTGAGATGCCTGTGTGGCCCAGGACCTGTGTTTGTGGGGGTGCCTGGGGTCCCTCCCATTCCTGAGCTCTCACCGTCGTCTAGTTGACTGTCTTCCAGTGAGAGGAGAGCATTCCTACTTTATAGATGAAGAAGGGCTGGGGAGATAGCTCCATGGCACAAATGCCTGCCTGGCAAGTGCAAGGTTGTGAGTTTGAACCCCAGTCCCGCAAAAAAAAAAAAAAAAAAAAAGTTGAGAAAACTGAAATTTGTGGTGACTAAAGTGACCTGGATCAGGATTTGAATCCAGGCTATTGGAATCTAGTGTTTGTTGTCTTCTGCATCATTAAAGAAGCCTGCATACCTTTCCTCAGCTGTTGGCTGTATGTCCAACAGGGGTGGGGCTCTGTTTTCTCAATCCTTAGGCATTCGGAGCGGTAACTTGGGGGACCAGGAGGTGCTACTAGGGTCATCGAAGAGTGTGTACTAGTCAAGGAATGTAGCCGTTGGGATGGTGGGTGTTGAAGCTGATCACCCTTTGTACACAAATGTCTCTGATATTAACCACCTGATCAGGACAGTATTAAATTCTGTTTACTGTGTGGAATGTAGTATTGCACTCTAAAACATTTTTCTCAGAAACCAATACTCACAAGTTTGGACAAATAAGAATTATACATGGGTGTTATGGTTCCTGTCTAGATGTTCCCCAGAAGCCCCATGTAATCATAGCTGGGGCTTTACAGAGGTGGCTGCATCTAGGGTGTGTGACGCAGGGACTGATTCATGGTGCAGTGCTGGGATTAAACTAGAATTAACCCACCTGGAGCGCTGGTCCCTGCTCTTGAGCGCTGCTGAGCCAGAGATCCAGTCTGGGTGTGATGGTGCACGTGTCAGCACTGGGGAGGTACAAGCAGGAGGATCACTTGAGTCAGTAGTGAGACCCTGTACCAAAAAAAAAAAAAGGGAGAGAGAAAGAAAAGAAAAAGACAAAATAAATAAAAAAATAAAGCCACTAGAATTAATGGTGTGAGTGTTATGCCTTAAGGGAAGGTAGCCTGGATAAGATAAAAGGGACAGAAGGTGGCTTGCTTTGCTACTTTCTGCCCCGCCACCATTTCTCTTCTGTGATGCCTGTCTGCTGTGGCCCCTACCCTACCCCCCATGTCTGCCAAGCCACCTTGCCTTGGGGCCAGCTGATTATGGACTAAAAGCTGTTTAAACTGTGAGGTTAAATAAATGTGTTCTCCGTTAACATCAGGTGTCAGGTATTTTGTCTCAGCAACTAAAAAAGTAAATAAGATGTTGGTTGTGGCAGCACATGCCTATGAAGCCCAATGCTCAGGAGGGGATCAGTTTTGAGCCCAGCTTAGGCAACTTAGAAACTTAGAACTTGGTGAGATCCTGTCTCAAACTTAAAAAAGACTGGGAGTATAGCTCATTTATGAGGACCCTAGTTTAACCCCCACTACCACACACACATACACACACACACACCCCTGTGTTGGCCTTCTAGGAACTTCGTAGTGTGGGCTGCCCATTTCTCAGCAGTCTTCCTGAAGACCCCTTGTTTGCTTACCTTGTGTTTCAGTAATCCATTGCTGAAATGGATTACTGAGCACTTAGGGGCTTCAAAGACTAATGGTTTACTGTTTCCTGTGGTCCTCTGGGTTGGTTCTGTTCTGCTGGGGTTTTCTGCTTTTGTGGCCCTACCAGAGGTCACTCTCTAGCACCAGGGCTGATCCTTTCATCAGTCAGTGATGGGCTGAAGACTAGGGCAGCAGGTTCTGAGAAGGTTTTATTCTGTATCTGTAGTACAACCTCTCCAAGGGGCTTGCTCCAGCTTCCTCAAGACATGATGTTCTCAGGGAGAAGATGCAAGCTACTAAAGTTAAGGGTCAGGCTCATAAAGCTAGTTACCGGGCTACTTTAGGCCTGAGAAGAAATTGATTCTATGCTGGGAAGTAAGGGTGATTGGGCAAGGGCAGGAATGACTGGGTGACACTACCTTTTCAGGCTGTTTACCAAGCCAGGAGGTAGAAGGCAGATGCTCACAAGAAGTGCTGTTGCTGGAGTGGGGTGGGGGGCCAAGGTGTGCAGTGACCACAGGGTGTTTCAGCAGTGAGAAACATGGTCCACCACAGGGTATGTGTAGCTGCATTAAGGTGCTGATACTTTTATTCCATGCTGTATATCATTTCTGAGGCTTTGGGAAAATTGTGGAATTTTCACAGGCAAAGAGAATTTGGCTCATAGTTCTGCATGGCTCTGCCTTGCCTCTCGTGTGGGGAGAATTCATCTGCTACCCTTCCTAATGCAGTGGGCCCTATACTCAGTCCAGGGTATGACGAAGCAGTCTTGTCTTTCCTGCCCATAGCAGCTGGTGGGTGGCTTGGTTCTGACATTTGTGTGCCTTCTCCAAGAGGCTAGGTACATCCTTCAGAAGCACATGGAGTGTGGCTTTCTCTGCAGGCTGTCATTCACCTTGAGGAAGATGAAGGCCAGGGGTGGATGACATTATACGCCCTTTGTGATGCCTCTGTATTGCCAGTTATTCTAGAAATGCTTGTTGAATATTTACACTCCAGCTTTGCTTTTACCTTATTTCCTTCAGTGTCAACTCTCATGGAGAGTTTATTAAGTTTCAGCTATATCTAGTTCAGGGGGAATGTTGTTAATGTTAATGCAAGTGCTTTGAGAATGAGCTTTTAAAGTGAGATTTATTTACTTCTTTGAGGGTGCTTGCCCATTGGTGCTTCTCTGCCACTTGTTACTAAAGATCCTCTCGAGTCCAGGTAGAAAGCAGAAGTGAAGGAGGGATTTTAGGAGTTATTGACATTGTGCTAAGCCTCATCCTCAGGCAAAGATTACATACATAAAGTCACACCAAAGAGTGGCTGCTCAAGAGTCATACTTGTTGCCACCCCACCTTCCCTGGTTTTCCTCCTGTCTAAGGGGAAACTTGATTCCTTTTTACTGCCTGTCAAATATTTCATTAAGACAACAAACACAGGGCTGGTGAGATAGCTCAGCAGTCTAAAGCACCTGCCTAGACAAGCTTAGGTAAGTGCAGGGACCACAGTTCAATCCCTGGCACCACATGCTGCAGCAGCCCTGCCCCAAGGGCAGGCTGAACTGGCCACATACACACACACACACACACACACACACACACACACACAGATACACACACACACCCCAAACCCAGCTCCTGGCTGGGTGTACAAAGAATGAATGAAACTCAATCTCTGCCCTCAAGAAGTTATTGAGCTGTAGTGTAAATCCTGCTGGTTGGAGTGAGCCTGGGGAAACAACTAAAGAAGGCTTCTCAAGAGCTGTTGAGGGGCTAGGGAGATAGCTCAGTAGAATACACATTTGCTTTGCAAGTACAAGGGCCTGAGTTCAATCCTTGGTTCCAAAAAAAAAAAAAAAAAGCTGTTGAGTTGGGTCTTGAAGGATGGGTAGAAGTTTGTCAGGTGGAGCAGTGAGTATAGGTCAGAGTCATAGGAAACTGAATTGCTTGGGACTGGTAACAGTAGCAGGAATGAGTGGCAGGAGCTAGAGAGATGGAGTAGGAAGCCATACTTCAGAGAGAAGAAGAGCTAGAAATGTGGGTTTTGTTGTTAAGATGATGGAGTTCCACGGAAGGAATTTAGGTGGAGGACAGGGAAGATCTGGTTGGCATGTGGAAGGCTATTCTGGTGAACTTGAGTAAAGCTGGGACAGTTTAGGAGTCTGCTGAAGCCTGGGCCAGCCATTGGGATGGAAGCAGGGATGGAGAAGACCAGCCGAGTTTCAGGGGCCTGTGGGACAGTCACATGTCAGTGGCAGACTGTCCTGTGGATGATCAGTGAGTATACTCTGCAGCCTCAGCCCTGGACTCAGATCTTAGGCTTAGAAGAGAGGTCTAGACCTGTGGATTTGAGGATCATTGGCATTTCAGTGGTATCTACAACTGGTGGGGAGGATGAGGGGTTTTCCAGGGAGACTTTAGCATCAGGCAAAGGGCTTGGGACTCCATAGGACTCAACACTGGTAAGTGGCAGGGGCTGTGGAGTCTTCAGTGGGAAGCACCCATAACTGCCTCTGTTTCCTGCCTGAGCACCCATGTGGCCTGCGATGGGTAGGGGAGGGATCATTACAGCGCAGAGGCAGCCCTGTTTGCTGGTGTTGGGAATTCCTGACTGCTGTTAGAGAAACTTAAGGCAGGCCTAGGAGAGGGAGGGGATCCTGGGAGAAGAGACGTCAGGGTCCATTTCTTCTTCTTGTCCCTGGCAAACAAGCTCATAGGGGTATTACACTGTTACCTGTGGGGTGGAGTGACTGATGTAAAGAAGGCATCTTTCAAACTATGAA
The DNA here is from genome assembly GCA_004027025.1 of Myocastor coypus. Taxonomy (NCBI): domain Eukaryota; kingdom Metazoa; phylum Chordata; class Mammalia; order Rodentia; family Myocastoridae; genus Myocastor; species Myocastor coypus. The sequence continues at coordinate 15,696 of PVJA010030567.1, forward strand.
GCACTGCTAGTTATTTCTGTATTACAGTTCATCTTGGGTGACCATCTCTCACCTTTGATTTATGAATGAATCAGGCCATGTTCATATGTTATTTTTCTCATCTCTTTTTTGCTTGTTGTGAAAACATTTTTTTTTTTTTTTTTTGAGACAAGATCTCTCTCACTATATAGCCCAGGTTGGCCTCCGACTTACAATAATCCTGCTGCCTCAGCCTCCGAAGTGCTAGGATTACAAGTGTGTGCCACCATGCCTGGCTTAAGAATATTTTAAACTATAAAATTCTGTATGAGGGCTGGCTAAATAGCTCATTGAATTAAAATGCTTGCAAGCAGGCACAGGTGCCAGGTGTTTGATCCCTGGGTGTGCTGTGCAGGCCAGCCCCTGGGGTGCGCTGAGCAATTTCATTAAGAATTCTTCCTTGTGGTTCCTGAGGAACTCACTTAGAGTGAAAGTGAAATAGTTTCTCTCCTTTTCTCTTCCTCCCTTCAAGCACACTTTCTTGTAAGCAGAGGAGTAAATGACAGGTCTCAGAAAGGCTCCTCGCCCTCTGCTCCACACCCCAGTACGAGTGGTCCAGGTTTGAACTTTGAAAGATTTCATGGTTGTGATTTGTTGGTCACTTGTCACCTTGAGATTGGTTCCCTGAAATGTAGTTTGGTGTCAGCTGAGTCAGACCTAGCAGTGTAGGCTGCAGTTCCCCTATCCAGTGTCATTGTTTTCTCTAGCTGGGTCCTAGGTTGCACTTGGATGCTGAATTTTTTCTGCAAGAGGACTAGGCTCTGAAGGATTCATGGGCAAGATTCTTAAAAACTGACAGGTAAGCGCAAGGCTGAGTAACTACCTTAGTTAATTTTCTGTTGTTGTAAGAAAATACTTGGGACCTGGTAATTTATAAAGAATAAAGGTTTATTTCATGGTGGTTCTGGAGACTGGGAAGTCCCAGGGTTTGGTATTAGCATACAGTCTGCTTCTGGTGAGTGCCTTGTGCTGCTTCAGCTCATGGCGCAGTAGAGGAGCAGGCAGGCACATGTGACAGAGCCAGCAGGAGTCAGCTGTGGCAGCCTGCACTTGGGAGCATGAGCCCACTTCCACCAGAAAGGCACCAACCCCTCCTAAGGACTAATCACCTCTGAAAGGCTTTCCTATGTCTCAGAACCATTATACATTTCACTAGGAGGTTTTTTGTTTCTGTTTTTTGTTTATTGTTTGCAGGGCTGGGAAGTGAACCAAGGGTCTCACATTGGTAAGAAAGCATTGTGCCACTGAACTACATCCACAGCCATATTCAAAGGAACAATACTATAGTCAAGCCTTAGCAGTCATCCACCTGATCATGACAGATGGACCTTCCTATCCTCTAGGGTAGGGTAATGGGCTTGAGGAGGTATTGATACCTCCCTGTGTGGTATTGTCACTTCCCAGTACTGCACCTGACTGGGATGTCATACCTTTAACCCTCACCCCTTTTTGAGCCAAGGTCTCACTGTGTAGTTCAGGTTGGCTTTGGACTCACTGTGTAACCCTTGAACTTGCCAAGTGCTGGAATTATAGGTGTATACCATCAAGCCCTGACCTATGTCGCTGGCCCTGACCAACCCTTTTGTAATAAACACTCACATTTGATTTTCCCAGATGTGTCTAGGGGTGAAAAAACCCAACCCCAAATGCCCATTTATCACAATTATTGGACATTTCTCCATAGTAATTAAGAAAACAAAGTTTACCTTTAAATCTCACTGCACTGATCATGGCTGCACTTGCTGGACAGGTCTTCTGATCATTAATTCTATAATCAGGAACAAAAACCAACTTAATGGGGGAATAGCACATAGCAACTGAGAGAGGATTGTCTTGAAAGTGTTATAATGTATTTTTGGTGAAGCGCTCTTAGGAGAAAGAATACTTCTGATGCAGATTTTCTTATTTGTTTTCCTACTGTGGCAGTAGCCTTTCATTTGTCATCTCTTTTCATCCAGTTTTTGCAGGAATGAATTAAGTTGGAGGGCCATGAAGAATGTCTCTGGGATGATGTGGGGTGAAGGAGGGCCAGACATAGCCTGGTCCTGTGGGAGCTGTTTCCTTGGTTTAGAATCAAGGGGGTCTAGTTGCAAATTGGTAGAAACATACTGGGACTATGAAGCTGTAGTACATCCTCACCGGGCCTGGTGGCCTTCCTTTGTCCCCTTGTGCCTTTTAACCCTGCCTTCCTCATAGAGGTTGGTGATGCACATTAGCACGGGATGCAAGAAAGGCAAGGACTTGGGGCTCATTGTCCAGCCTGCGGTCAGTGCTGAGTGCCCTTCTGTGTGTGCCTTGACACATCTAGTCTTTGCTTTCCTGTCCCTAGAGGGACACTGTTATTTGCCATAACTGAGCTGGTCTGAGGACTGCTATACTGCTCCCAGGTGGCATTTATATAGTGTAAAGTGTTTTTTGCCTGCCTCATGTCTGTCAGCTACCCCTCACTATTACTGTCTCTTTATAGATGACAAAGTGGGGAGGACAGTGAGGGAAAGAGGGTGACCAGGCCCCACAGGGATGCAGTGCCACTGGTCTCTTTATCCAGAGACAGAGCCAAAAGATGTCTTCTTTGAGGAGTGGGAGATAGGTGGTTGGTTGATTGATGCAAAAAGTTAAAAACTACGGTAGTGATCACATGGCTGCACATCAGAGCACACAGAACAGTGCTAGAATAAGAGGCTTTTACTAAATGTGACGAAAGGAAGCAACAGCCTGAGCCAGGTGAGAGTAGACTGACAGTCCCATCACGGTGTACGAGAGCCTGGTCCCTCACAGACGCTGAGGGGCATGGACTTGGATGGGGCCCAGTGGAGCACTTTGGGTGATAGCGATGACTCCTGTCTCTGTCAGTCTGTTACTCTGTCTCTCTTTCTCTGTCCGTACACCTTCCTCTACTGAACTAAGGGCAAGTGCTGTGCCACTCAGCCACCTCCCTCTCCCTTTTCATTTTGTATTGTGAGGCTAGTCTCAGACTCACAGTCCTTCTGCCTCGTCTTCCTCACACCCAGAATTATAGGTGCGCACCACTATTCTCAGCTGGTATTCTACGTTTTGATTGGGTTGTGGCCCTTACTGGTACATGTTTGTTATCACTCATGAAAATGTATACTTAAAATGGGTTCAGTCTCCTAAATAAAACAGTGGATTTTATAAAATGTCTGTAAAATCTAGAAATCACACAAATTACATATATATATATATATATATATATATATATATATATACATTTATGCGTATTTTAAGTCACTTCCTTTAACTGAGAATACTTCGTTGTATAACCATTTGTTTGCCTTTGTTGAAGGGCAAGTTCTTCGTTTGTGTGTAGGTAGTTGTTGTATATCCCAAATCTGAAGTTCTTGGGAGCAAAAGTCCTTTAGAAATTTTGTGCATATAACAGAGCTTCATGTTGTGTTCTTTTTCTTTTTTTTGGTGGGACAGGAGTTTGAACTCATAACCTTGCACTTGCCAGGCAGGCACTTGTGCCATGGAGCTATCTCCCCAGCCCCCATTGTGGTATTTTTCACCCGTGGCATCATGTCAGTGTTCAGAAAGTCTGAGATTTTGGAGTCTTCTCTTTTACTCCCATTTCCAAAATACTTTTCTTAGAATCAACAGATAACACATTCATGTTTTATTTCTGTTTGATTCATTTATGTAAATATAATGTCAAAAATAAAAAACACAAACAGGTTTGGGACTAAACATGACTGGCTCTGGGGAAGCTCCAGAAGTTAGAGCGGAGGTAAATGCCTGCGCGTGCCAAGGGCTGGCTGTCCCGACTTTCGGCCCCTGCCCCCACTATCCCCACCCCTCCCCTCCCCCACCTCCTGACCCCTCTGCTCAGTGCTTTCTTGTGCTGGGCTCCCTCAGCACCCACACTGCATCCATTCCTGATCCTGGAGTAGCCACAGGAAGTAGCACATGTCTGCTTCTGCTTTCTTCCCGCCAGCCCTTCCAGTGCTAGAATTCCACAGGCGTGCTCTGTACTTAGTCCCTGAGAGCCGGCCCATTTCACTTTTCAGAAGCCCTTGGGCGATGTGGTTTTGGGGCATGCACCACTCCTGGCTCCCTTCTTAGTTTCACACTGTGCAGTAGAACCCCGCGGCACAGTGTATTTACTGCTCAACCCCCGACCTGCTCCAAGACCCCTGCTCCCCCAGCCTTTGGCAGGAGGCAGCTTAAGATCAGTGTGGTCTCCTCGCCCACCTGTCGGACCTTCCTGAAGGAATGATCATAGCCTGGGCATTTAAATTAGAGAGCCAGGGTGGTCTGCAGCCTGCGCACCTCTGATGCCAGCCTCTCTCCCTTGTTTGCTTCTCTGCCTCTGTCCTCCTCCCAGATCAGGAGAGAGCAGTGCACTTCCTAAGTGGTCCCTGGCACATTCTTTCCTTGTCTTCTCTCTTGGTCGGATTCTTTATTTGTTGTTGAGTTTAGGATATTTCATTTGTATGCCTACTTGTGGACATTTATTTTCTGCTTATGTCTTTTCCTTCTGTTGGGCTCATTTATGGCTAAGGTTTGTACAAGCTGTGAGGTGCTGGAAATGCACAGTGAATAATCTAGGGTCCCTCCTGCAAGGGAAGCCCTGCTCCATTGGCTTATTTTAGATAATTGATTACTGCCTGGGGATGGGCCTTGTATAGAGAAGTCAGTGATTTAATTTTGATCAAATATTGATGCATGAGTTATTAGGTGGAGTCATATGAAATTGCCAATAGCAAGTAACTTTCGCCCTGCCAAAAGTAGCAATTTCATTGTGTATGGCTCATTGTAGTATAAAGGTAACAAACATGTTTATTATGGAGAGCCTGGAAATAGAGTATGGAAAATATTACCTGTTATATTATCCCCCAAGGATAACAACTTTACTTTATTTTTATTTATTTATTTATAAATATATTTGGTTGTTACAGGGTCTCACTGCTCAGCTCAGACTCGTGGTGACCTTCCTGCTTTCAGCCTCCCCAGTGCTGGGATTGCAGGTATGGGCCACTATGCCCTAGACTCTGGCTGTCTCAGCCCCAGGACTAGCGTTCTGTGCATTTCTTATTTTGCCTATTTCATAGACATTTTGTCAGGAAACCATAGTTGAGTTCAAACTCTACTCCTCTGTAGGTTCCAGGGTCTTGGGAAAACTACTTGATGTTGCTGAACTTTGGTTTCTCTCCATGCTTGGGGCACAGCTGGTAACTTAACACTAACTCACTGGGCTCTTTAGGCTGGACCTAGCATTCATGAGCACCATGATCTTGGTCAAGGGGCTTATTCCTCTCCATGCCTTAGATTCACCAAAGTCTGAGCTCTTTTTTAGTATGGTGCTGACTCATAAGCTTGTTCTATGACGACAGTGCTGCCAGCTTTCATGGGGCAGCAGTAAAGAATATATAGAAGCACTTTATAAACTGCAAAGCCTTGCTCAAATAAAAGAGTTATTATTATATATTTGTCTCTGGCTGTGTAAAACTAGAACCATATCCTACTGGGAAGTGGCAACGTGTGTTTTGCTTGGGTGGAATTTACAAGCCAGGAGGAACTGGTGTTTGTACCTCAGGGGATCTCGTTTCTGTTGCTCGCCTTCCCTCCTGCCTGCTGTTTCTGCAAGGAGAAACCATGTGGACGATGTGAGTGCTTTCTGGGGACATTCTCAAGCTTTCTGGAGAAGACCCAGAGGAGAACTCACCTGAGGTCACACAGTCTGACAGCCCATATCTGTGGCCTGGCTCCCAATTCAGTCTCTTTGATCAATGGAGGAGCTAGTGACCAACAGGACACCAGCCTGGGGCAGCAGGGGCCTGCAACAGGAGACTGGGAGTCCAGAGATTTTCCAGTGGCTTCTGGAAGGTTCTGTTCTTGAGGGTCCTGCGGCTCTGCGGAAGGAGCCGAGGTGGAGATAGGGTAGAAGGGCTATGAGGAATGGGTGTAGAGGGGTAGGTAGGCCTTGAAATTGAGATATTGGTAACAGTGAATGAGAGGGCCATGGGGTGTTAGGAGGACTTTGTCCGGTTAGGCTGTTGTGTGGTTGTGTGGGAGGGTAGGGGTGGAGAGTGGGCAGGCAGCCTGCGTGTCTGTGCTTGGAAGCCACAGCACAGTGTTGTGGTTTTCTGCCATTGCAAGTTTCCAGTGCAAAATGAGAATGATTCAGGCTGCAGAGCTTGCTGGTGTTTACCTCCCTGGGATCTCTCTGGCCCCCAGGCTAGGGCCCTCTCTCCTAGAGACATAGCTGTGTATTTTCCCAGCACATGTTCTCCTATTCCTGCCCCTCTAGTTTATTAATTAATTAATTATTTATTTATTTACTTATTTTGTGGGACGGGGGATTGAACTCAGGCCCTTAGGCTTGTCAGGCAAGCACTTATCCTACTGAGCTATTTCCCCAGCCCCCTGAGCTATTTCCCCAGCCCCCCTTCTAGTTTATAAAGAGGAAATCAGGTGGGAGTTTTCTCTCCCTAAGTCCTGAGACACTGACATGTGACTTCAGAGGACGATTCCTCTGGCTGAGTGTGATGGATGTAATCTACTTTGTGGCTCATTCTCTGCTATGGAAAATGGGAAAATGGAACCTGACCTCTTCATGATATACTGTGAGCTCCACATTTTTGCCTGAGGAAAGATTCACATGGATGATTCTGGGTAGAATCATTGCTTTTACTCCCACCACTCCTTTTCTTCTGAGTCTGAGGACATGGCTCACCACAAAGTAACTGAAAAAATATCTCTAAGGCACTGTCAATAAGTCACTGTGACACAGAATTCAGAGAGGAAAGCTCTAGAGAGCAGGAGGCCTTGCTAATGGGCAGGAGTGGGACAGAGGCATCTGCTTGGAGGGAGAACATGTGTGGCATACGTGAAATGTGTGTGGTAACAGATTTTGGAGACTCCAGCATGTGAGATAATGACAGGGCTCTGGAAAGTAACTTGGGATCCAAAAGGGAAGACCATTACAAGCTATATGCAGGCTGGCCAGATAGTCGAACAGATTAAAGTGCCTGTCCAGTAGAGATCAGGGTTCGATCACTGGCATACCATGCTGGCCTTGGGGCACACTGAGATGGTGATTGAGACTGGGCATGGTGGCTCGCACCTGTAATCTCAGCAGTGGGGAGGCTGAAAACAGGAGAATGATTACAAGTCTGATCTGTGTAGCGAGACCCTGTAAAACCTTTCCTCAGTAAAAAATGAAACAAAACAAATCTCTATGCCATAATGTGATTGTTAATCTTGATTGACAGCTTCACCTGACCAGAGGAGCCAAGCAGGTTAGTACACTTTGGGAGCGTTTGGCAGGTACTAGGGGTGTGGTCTTAGGGACTGTATATATTCCAAGACAACTTCCTCTCTGGCCCCTCCTTGGCCCTCTGCTATTGGCTGCTGTGAGGTGAGCAGCTTTTTTTCTTTTTTAAAATTTTAATTTAATTTTAACTTGAGACTGGGCTTTGCTATGTAGTTCAGGTTGGCCTTGAAATTACTGTATAGCCCAGGCTGGCCTTGATTGCAGGGTGGACTCCTCCTGATTCATCCTCCAGAATGCTTGGATTATTTTTATTGGTGAATATTTGCAGTGCATAATAATCACATTCATTGTGGGGAGTTGGTACATGTACAGAATACCTCTTAATTTTTCTCCCTTCCCTCCATGCCTTACTTTTTTTTTGTGCCAGCATCAGATTCATTTATCCTATAAGTTCTTGTAAGTTCTTTTTTTAAAAATGTATTTAGTCCAGGGTCTTACTACACGGATTGGACTTGGAGTGATCCTCTTGTTTTCAGCCTCCCAAGTGCTGGGATTAACAGGCACACACCACCATGCCCATTCTCAATCTTGGTCTCAGTGTGTCCTGGGGGCAGGACCAGCACAGCATGCCAGGGATCTAATCTGCTGGTCTCTGCGACTTTAGTCTGTTGAGCTATCTGGCCTACCCTTATCCTAAACTTCTTATAAAGTTAATTGTCATGAAGATCTAACAACAGACTGATAGGCCCAAAACATATAAAACACATAAGACAATTATACTGAACCAAGATACTTTCTTCTCCTTTTTCTTCTTATCTGGCTCCTTTATTCATATGTTGAGTTTTTCATATAAGAGAAAGCACAGTATATTTAAGCTTGTGTTTCTGACTTCTTTTAATGTTATAGTCTTGGGACCAGTGAGATGGTTCAATGGTCTAAACCACCTGCTCGGGAAAGTTTAGGCAACTGCAGGGACCACAGTTTGATCCCTGGCACCACAAGCTGCGTCAGCCAAACCCCTAGAGCAGGCTGAGCCAGCCATTAAAAAAAAAAAAAAAAGTTAAAGTTGTAGTCTTAAGGTGGATCCATTTTCCTACATTTGACTGAAGTTTATCCACATTTGTGGCAGAGTAGTATTCTGTGTATAGAACTACCACATTTTCTTTATCCTTTTATCTGTTGATGAACATACAGGCTGCTTCCAAGGTTTAGCTATAATGAATTGTGCTGCTATAAACAAAGGTATGAATACATTACTGTGGTAGGATGTCTTTAACTCTTCTAGGCAGGTACCTAGAAGGGTAGGAGAGAGGTCAAATGAAACTTCTCACTTTAGTTTTTTGAAGAATCTCTATACAGATTTGCAGAGTGGTTGTTCTAGTTTGTACCAGTTTACACTCCCAAAAACAATAAAGAAGAGCTGCTTTTCCCCCAAAACAACTTCACCAGCATTTGTTATTGGTTGATTTCTTGATGACAGCCATTCTTCCTGGAGTGAGATAGAATCTCAATATTGTTTTAATTTGCGTTTTTCAAATGGCCAGTGATGTGCATTTTTTCATGTATTTATTGGCTATCTGTACTTCATCTGAGAAATGTCTATTCATTTCAGATGCTCACTTTTGATTGGATTTTTAAATGGGGGGGGTCTAACTTTTTGAGTTCTTTACATATTCTAGATTATTAGTTCTTTGTCTGAGGAGTAGCTAGTAGAAAAATTGCCCCGTTCTGTAGGTTGACTCTTCATTCTGTTGCTCATTTTCCTTGCTGTGCAGAAACTTTCAAGTTTGATATGATAACGTTTGTTGGGTTTTGGTACAATTTTTTGTGTAACCAGAGTTCTGTTCAGAAAGTCAGCATTCACCTATTTGTTCAAGAATTTTACCTATTTTGTCTTTCAGCAGGTTGTTTCTGTTTTAATATTTAGATCTTTGGTCCTTTTAGTTTAGTATGTGGTAAAAGATATGGGTCCAGGTTCAAGTTTCAGCATGTGGAAAGCCAGTTTTCTTAGCATCATTTGCTGAGAGACTATCATTCTTCCAGCAGAAGTATTTTACCCCTTTGTCAAAGAGAAAGTAGCTGGGTGTGCCTAGAGTCGTTTTTTCATCCTCTGTTCTCTTCCACTCATACTCTGGTCTGTCTGGATTTTTTAAAAAAAATTTTGGCCAGTACAATTTTTATCATGGCAGCTGTGTAGTATGACTTCAGATCAGGGATTGTGATGCCCTTTGCCTTGCCCTTGTTGCCTGGAATTGCTTTTGCTCTTCTAGGTCTCTTCTCGTTCCATGTGAACTTTAGGATTGCTTTCTCTAGTTCTATGAGGATGCTGTTGGCATTTAATTGGAACTGCATTAAATCTGTATAATAGTTTTGGAACGATGGCCATTTTGAGTGTTTTGTTCTGCCTATCTAGGTACAGGGATATTTTTCCATTTTGTGATATACCCTTTGATCTCTCTTTTCTGAATATTACAGTTTCATTCTAGATGTCTTTACCTTTCTCAGGTGAATTCCAAAGCTTTCTTTTTATTTTTTAATGCTATTATGAAAGATATTTTTCCTACTTTTAAAAATCTGTGTTCAGGAACACCATATATATATATATATATATATATATATATATATATATATAT
>PVJA010030568.1:0-25701 GCA_004027025.1 Myocastor coypus
TTGAGGCCTTCTGAGATTTCTGCCGAGTCAGGCGGTTCATCCTGCAGATGCACAGTCGGGGCGTTGGGAAGCCTGAGTTCAAGTCTCCCAGAGCTCCAGGAGCTAGGCAGGAAGGGTTAACCCAGCAGGGTGGTTTCCTGGGGACTCTCACAGGGCTCTCCTTCCCTGGCTCCAGGCTCCTTAGAGCAAGTCCCAGAGGTCTGGGTGGCCTGGGGGTGTTTGATCTCTGCACCTGCCCCTAATCTCCTGGTTTCCACTTCTTCACAACTGAAGGCAGCATGATCCCATCTTGCCCAAGGGCAAAGTTGCTGAATGGGATGGCTCTGCCCCACCCTGTGCCCCGCCACCCCACCCCAGCTGCCAAGAGGATGAGCAAAAGAAGAGAACTCCTGCCTAGTGATGGAGAGCTCAGCACCTGCCCACACGGAGGGCTTTCTGCCAAACCGCGTGGGGACAGCGTCTTCGCAGGAAGCGGCAGAGTGGGATGCCGGCTCAGAGAGCCAGCTCCTGCTCCGGGTGTGGGGGTACTGCGGGAGGCACCGGCAATGAGCAGAGCCCAGAGCAGCGCCGCCCCGCTGGAGAGAGCTTGCCCTTGAAGTACTGTCCTGGACTCCTACCCTGCCGGCAGGATAAACAAGCTCGGGCTGTTGTTTGAGGGACAAATAGGGCCTGGCTGGAGTCCGCCCGCCCGCGGGCGGAGCCCAGCCCTTTCATCCCAGGTGGGACGGACTGGGAACAGCTGAGCATGTGAGAGCAAGACGCCTTGCTGCTACCTCGGCAAAGCGTAAACAGCTCCTTTCAGGTTCCTCTGGAGAGGTAGGGACCACCTGCGCTGCTCTCACCCATCCAGCCCCTTCTATTCATTGGCTTGGCAAACATTCGCTGGGTGTTCCGCCGAGGTGCAGGCTCTTTGAGGAGAGCGCACAGCAGGCTCACGCGGCGGAACCCTCACCCTGCCTCCGGTGCTCACGCCCACCTACTCTCTGTGGAGCCTGGGGACCAGGTGACAGGCGCTGCTGCCACACAGTGAATGGGGTGCCCGCGCTCAGCAGACCACAGGGAGACATTGTTTCAAACAAGGATATCAGAGCACAGGTTCAGTGGGCCATGCAGGACGTCTCTATGGGGTGATAGCGGGTCTCCCTGGCCCTGACTCCTGCCCGGCGCTCCTTGTCCTCTACCTGGGACATTCCATCCTCTGGAGCCTATTTCTCTCCTACCCAATTTGGTTTTCCATGGCTGAGGGTCTGGGTCCAAACAGGAACACAGAGGAAGGATTCATTTTCAACACTTTTTATTGCAACTAGGACCCATAAATTATTTTTGGAAGGCACGGCCTTCCCCTGAAATAGCTCAGGAGGCAGTGAGTCAGCTGTGGTAGCTGCGCCTCAGGTAGGGTGATGTCCGAGGACGCCTGCAGGCTGAGGGTTTGGCTAGGAATGGCCTTTTCCTCCTGAAACCAAAAGGTAGCTTGAGACTCTTTATATTAGTTTTTCCTTTCCTGGCCAGTCTTTCTTTCAACTGGTTCCACAGTTCCATGGTGAGTTCTATAATGAGTCTTCAAAATGATTATTTAAGGGCCGGCACAATAGCTCAGCAGACTAAGTGCTTGCTCAGGCTACCGTGGGGACTGGGATTTGATCCCTGACACCACATGCCACCCGGCCCCGCCCCAAGGCATGCTGAGCAAATCACCTAGACTGGACATGGTAGTGCTTCCCATAGGCCCAGCACTGGGGAGGCAGAAAATAGGACCAGTGCAAATGTAAGCTATGTAATGAGATCCTGTACCAAATGAATAACAAAAAAAAATTGGTTATTTAGGGTTGAACACTAAAAATATAATCCTCACATCTGCTATTTCAAACAGGCTTACTTGCTATTGGCAACAATGTAACAAAGCCTGAGTCTCACTGCTCCCCGACATGCTGAGGAAGACGTCATCGCCCATCAGAATTTTCTGGAGGTGTTTATGATTAAACTCATTGGGTTCTGGGACAACAGTATCAGGTTGGCAAAAGAAACCTTATAATCCTTAATTCTGGGTATGCAGAATCCCTGGGTGGGGGGTACTGTGTTGTTCTGCTCGTTTGCTTACTTACCTACTTGTTTATTTGTTTCTTTAACATAGGATCTCCATGGACTTGTAGTCCAGGCTGGCCTTGAACCTACTAGACAGCCCAGGATGACCTTGAACTTACAGTGATCCTCCTGCCTCATCCTCCTGAGTGCTAGAATTACAGGTGCACACCACCATGCCTGGCAGAATCTCAGTATTTATTTATTTATTTATTTATTTATTTATTTATTTATTTATTTATTGGCAGGACTGAGTATCAAACTCGCAACCTTGCACTTGCCAGGCAGGCACTTGGGCCACAGAGCTATCTCCCCAGCCCCCAGAATCTCAGTTTTTAAATGGAGAAATGTCTTTGAAATTTCTACGGTCTCAAGTAACATCATACTGCCTTTGGATAATAAGTACTGACACTATATTTGGAGCCCTTTGTGGGTTGGGGCCCAGACTTTGTGGCTGTCACATTAAACTGACAGCCATCATCCTGCCATCTTTCCCCTCTAAAGAAGAGGTCACCACTGGTAAGGCTGATAAATCAGCACAGCTATACGGCACCAACAGGAAAACAGACAGGGCATGGAACAGAATATACTCAGGATATTCAGTAAGGCAGAGTTCAGTGGGTGACCAGAGCAGTTTTCAATACAAAAGGAAAATAATAAATTTAATGAGATAATTCATAAAATCTTTAGAACAAAAATCAGCATTTGAGCTTTAAACATGCACTCATGTTCCCGAAAATGTTTGATTTCTTAAAAGTTAGAAGATAAAACATTTTCAAAAAAAAAACAAAAACAAAAACAAAAACATTTTCATATGATAGAATATGAATAAAAATCAAAGGAATAGAAAAATATATAACCTTAGTATAAAAAGATTCTTATTAAAACATGACAGCAGGCAAGGACACCACTAAAAAATATGCATTCTGGGTTGGGGATGTAGCACGATGGTCTAAGGAGGAAGGAAGGAAGGAAGGAAGGAAGCAAGGAAGGAAGGAAGGAAGGAAGGAAGGAAGGAAGGAAGGAAAGAAGGATGAAAGGAATTTTTAAAAAATAGGCATTCTGCTTGGCTACATACAGAAGTCAAGTTTCAAGGCTGGAGGTACAGCTCACTGATAGAACAGGTGTTTAGTATGTACAAGGCCCTGGGTTTGAGCCCCAGCACCACCAAAGCAAAGGAAAACAAGAAAATCAAGTTTTTAAACACACAACATGGGCTAGCAGTATAGCTCAATGGACTAAAAACTTGCTTAGGGAAGAATGGGGGCCACTGGCTCCACATGCCTCACGTGCGGGCTGGCCAGCCCTGCTCTCAGGCATGCTGGTCCAGCGACAGAGTCCGGGTGTGGTGGCACGCACCTATAATCCCAGCACTTGGGAGGCAGGAAACAAGAGGATCACTACAAGTCAGAGCTGTGTAGTGAGGCCCTGCACACACACAAAAAAAATGTAAACACATCATATCTTTGCACAGGGCAGACAAAAGATTAATATCCTCTACAAAGAGATGTTATAAATAACTAGGACAAAGTTATACCAATAACTGTTCAATAGAAAATCTGGCAGAGGACAGAGAGGTAGGACACTGAGGAAAAGCAAGATAGTGACTAAAACAATATTTTTTATAACTTCATTTGTAGTCAAATGAAAATTTCAACACATTTGTCACATAAATGTACACACATATATTCAACATTTATCCTCTAAAATTAGTCAATACTTTTCATTTTAATGAACATAACCAACACTTACAAGCTCATAGAAATGCAAATTGTAATAGCCATTATAATAGGAAAATTTCCAGTCAAATACCAGACTCTCAAAACTGCATTCCCTTGGGGTCTGGCAGGATGGCTCAGTGGTCTAAAGTGCCTGCTTAGGAAGGCTTGGGCAGCTGCAGGGACCACAGTTCGATCCCTGGCACCACATGTTGCACCAGCCCTGCCCTCAGGGCAGGCTAAGCCAGCCATAAAAATAAATAAATAAACAAACAAAAGTTTTGAAACAACAAAATAAATAAATAAATAAATAAATAAAAATTAAACATTTTTTTTAAAAAACTGCATTTCCTGCAAAGTAGTTTATACAAAGTTAGAATGCCAGATTATCTTAAAGATAATAAGGAAAAAAAGACAATAAGGAATTGAAAACATTAGGCTCTCTGCAGCAGTACATATAATTGTGAAAAGGGAAATAACCTAATATCCAATAATAAAATTTTAAGCAAATGATTAAATAAGTCAGTAGAGTTTAGAATGGGAATTATCTATTAGAAAACAACATTTAACTATGGGAACATTTTCAACTTATTTCAGGGGAGAAAATTCTCAGATGTAGATACATTTGCTTATCTATCCAACAAATTTGCACTAAATTTAATTATATAAATGATAACTGGTATTCATATGTAAATACAAAAAGACTAAATGACAATAATAATGGTTATTTTCAAGTGCTGAAAATTATAATGACACTGAAAATCATTTGCAATCTCCCTTGGTTCATTTTAATTTTTTAATCATTTATTTCTTGCTATACAGCTCAAACTCACGGTGATCCTTCTGTCTCAGCCTCCGCAGTGCTGCGATTATAGGCATGCGCCACCACACCTGTTTCCTGGACCGGCAAAGCATGCAGAACTGAGGATTAAACCCAGATCCTTGTGCTTGCCAGGCAGGTGCTTAGACCACCAAGCTATCTCCCCAGGCTGCTTGGTCCATTTAAGTAAACACATAGGACTTTGGAAAACCAGAGAGCAGCAATGCAGTTGTGACACATCTTGCTTTAACATGTCATGCCTTTTAGAAGATGCCACCGTCTTTCAACACATCTGTGTTATCCCCACGCTGTTTTCCCTATGTTATAACATGTTCTGCTTTCATTAAGCTCCTTAAGAGCTTAATAATTATTAGATGGTAGGGTAGCCAAGTCATTCCGGCTGGCTTTTTGTTCTTTTTGCCGATTGCCCAGAACCAATTCAAGAGCTTTGATGCGTGACAGGATTTCAGCCCTGGCTTCCTGGATATTGGAGAGGTGGCAGGAGGAAGAGGTGGCTGTAGCTCAGGGTGCAGGGGGTGATGTCCCGACAGGCCTGGGCCTTTGGGCCCTCTCAACAACCTGGGCCCTGCAGAGCAGAACTTCTCTGCTCCTCTTAGAGCACTGGGGGAATGCATGGGCGAGACCGGCTGAGGCTGTGCACCCCGGCCCGCACTAGGAGTGGCTCGTGAGCACGCCTCCCCTTCCACTGCCTGCCAGCACTATGCCAACCTCCCAGCTCTCAAGACCAAAAACACAGGTCTTTTCCCCAAGGGAGGCTTTGCTGCTATTACTGCCAGGCCTAAGAGGGACACCTGAGTTCTTGTGGGGCTGCACAAGCTGCGGCTCCTGCTCAAGCCTGCTTTATATCCATGCCACCCATAGGCCCCATCCTGCATCAAGTGTCTTCGTGCACAGCCTCCCCTCTCAAGCTTCAGCCCTGCATGTTTCCTGTTTGGTGCTACCCCTCTGGGCTCCCAGCTTCCACTTCCCGTGGCCTTGTTCCATGGCCACCATCAGGGTGGCTCCATTCTCCAGCACTGAACATGATCCCTATAGGGTCAAGCGGTCTGCAACTACCACACCCACTGGCTCCCTGCTCTCTCTCTCTCTCTGAGGTCACTCTAGAACTCTGGTCCTCAGTGCCCTGTAGAGCATTCTCCAGGTTCCTTGGCAGCTCCGTACATCTGCACACTGCCTGTGTTTCATGTGGCCTCTCCTTGCTCTTTGGGCTTTCCCTGGATACTTTCGCCTTCTTGAACCTTCAGTCACCTTCCTGCCTGTACAGCTCAGGATGTGAGTCTCTAGTTCACATCAAGCTGAATCAAGCCTGACCCTTTCCCCAGCCCACCACTGTCTCTCCCTGGATATCAGGGAAGACAAGACCCTCCTCAGGATAGCTTTCTGTATCAGGAACGGGCACACATGGAACTGGGGACGCCCAGCAAAGGCTGCTGGTCCTTAAGGCCTTTTACTCAGATCTTCAGGGGTAGTGATAGTCAATATTCAAATCCACAACACCCATGGGGATGGCACCCCTGGAGCTCAGGAAGGTCTAATCCGCAGGGCCTTGGGTGCAGAGCTCCAGCTGTGTTCCCAGCACCCCACTTTTGGTACCTCGGAGTAGCTTGGCTGACAGAACCCATGAGGGCCATTGGAGCCAGGACCAGGGCGTGTGGGGCCGCGAGCTCAACTGCTCCAGAGGTTCGGGCAAGAAGAGCACAAGCTCAAGGCCAGCCCAGGCGGCTGCCCCAAGCTTGCCTAAAATGAAACACAATGAAAGAAAATAAGGTAAGAGGCTAAGGATGGGGCTCAGGGGTAAATTGCTTGCCCGTCATGTACAAGGACCTAGGTTCCAACCCCGTATTGGAGAAAAAAAGACCCTCTGTTCCCAACACCTGAGACTGCTGTACCCAAAACCAACTACAAGAAGCCAGATGGGTCCCACAGGGATGAACGCGGGTCCCACAGAGATAGACATAAATCCCTGCCCCCCCCGTGGCCAGGCATTGCATGGTCTCTCATGGCCAGGATGAGGGAGTTGTGGACAGGGCACCGCACACCATGCCCTGTCTTCCCTACAGGAAAATAATCCTGATCTCCACGGCTGAGGTGGCACAAGTGGGTCACTCATTTAAGTCAAGGGGAGAAGGGGGCGGCAGGTCCCACCAGGGCCTGAAGGTGTGGACAGGCTACAGCTTCTACAGAAGGAAAAGCCCGGCTTTCCCAGTGGTGCCCTGCTCTGCTGGTGCCCACAGCAGCACACTTCCACTTCCACTTCCATTGTTTTTTAGAGAGCTCAGAAGGGAGGCTGCTGCCCCTGCAGACACAACACGGTGAGGTGGGAGCAAGCAAGAGTCTAGAGGACCGCTCTCTGCTAACGGGCCGTACACAGATGCCCTCGCCTCCCTCTGCCTTTGTCCTCTTGTCTGGAAAAATGCAGGCACTGTCCTTTTCACCACCTGCCTCCCAGGACCTGAGGACAAAGGTAAGTGTCATGGTTTGGAATTTTGCAAGGGGAAGCAATTTCAATACAGGACATAGTTTGCAAGATTATTTTATAATCACCCAAAGAATCATACGGAAGAGCACAGGAAACCTGTCCACGCACTAAGGAGCATATCCAGTGGAGAGGGCCTGGATTCTAATATCCTGCATGAGTCTAGCTGAAGACCTCGACGCCCTAATGGTGCATCCCCAGGAGTAGAGGCCCAGAGCCCAGGATAATTCCTCACACAGGCCCACTTCATAGATCTACACTGGGAAGGCCCAAAGGCCATGGGTGGAAGCTAGAAAGTCTGTGCCAGTGGGATGAAGTGCCTGTGCTAGCAGGCTGAGGGCTCCGTAATGGGCCCAGGAAACAACACTCAAAAGAAGAACCAGAGCTCCCTCCTAAATTGCCACAGCTGTCCTCAGTGACAGTGAGGTCCTGAACTCCTCTGATGGTAAGAATAGTCAGGCTATTATTATTAGGAAAGTGAGCATGACAAACTCCTCTAGGAGGACTAATAGCTTCTCTTATTCTGCCCTAGTCCTGCCTCTTGTGCTGCTGGCAACAGTCCTCAGGCGGGCCTCCCACATGCAGCACCACACTGGCTCAGGTGGTGACTGAATTGCTGACAAGTTGCTCATCCACCATAGCAAGTAATGCTGGGACTGGGCACAGGTGAGCATAGATGTCCATGATGCCCATGAATCTGGGCATCTGCATGTCCAGGAGTCTAAGTGTCCAAGTGTCCCAGTGTCCAGGTATTCCAACATCTCGGGGCCCAGCGTCCAGCTGTCTGAGCATCTAGCTAACAGGTTGTCGGCAGCTTGGCATCCCCTCCCACCCCAGGATCTTGCTGTATTTGAAGCCACACATGGTGCTCTCCTGGGTCAGAGAGGAAGCAATTTTCTGTGTCAGCAGCACCTGAGACTCCTCTCTTGGGCCTCCTTTGGGTGTCCCCTCTGGGGTCTGACATGGGCCACCAGACTATTAAATGCTTTGTCCCCTTCTTTCTGGAAAACCTTACCAACTCCTGATTTTCTACGGTATGAAAGTCATCCCCTAAGTGCTCTGTTCCTCACTGGCCCTGGGGGGAGCCTGCATGGCCCTGGCCCTTCCACGCCCATCGCTCAGCATGGACAATCGTCCAGCGTGGGCCAAGCAGTTGCTGCCCTTGCTTCAGCAGCCCCCAAGTCATGGTCCTTGCTCTCCTATGGCCACTAGGCCTGACCTGACTGCGTGGGTGACCAGCGTGTGCATTCCAGAGCTCAGGCAGGTATGGCTACCTCCCTCTGGGTAAGTGCAGGGTGGTGGCCCACGGTGGCACACAGTGGGTACACGGGCAGGTGCTCGCTGGAGCCTGCACAACCCTCCCTCAAGTTTCTCCCAAACAGCCCCAACTGTTTGCACACTTCTTCTTTCTTCACAGCTCTACTGAGCTGTATTTCCCACACTATCAAATTCACCTGTTTAAAACACACAGTTCCATGACTTTAGGGTCTAGATGTGGGCTGCACACACTGCTTCCCAGGTCAGTCCCATGCCTCATGCCCCAAGGTTGGTCCCCATGTCCCAGAAGACGGGCGTCTCTTTGGGCCTCACCCTAATGCAGCCAGGTCCACCAGGGGTCCAAGACCACTGGCCGACCCTGAGCTGACTCATCCGCTCTCTGCCTTTCTGGGCAGCAACTTTAGCCACCAGGATGGGCAGCCTGGAGGGCCCAAAGTGTGGGCTGTGACCTTCAGTGCTATGTGAAGGCCACCCAACCAGGAGAGTCCACAACTACATTCCCCCTTGTTATATAACACTGGCCAATCTGCTTTGAGCGCTCTTGCACCCTTCATGTGCATCAACAGAGGGAACTGCAGACCTGGGGGGGACTTCTGTAAAAGCCAGCTGAGCATTTCCTATGAGGGACTCTTACAGTAAGTGGCCCTTCCTGGCTGGCGAACATCCCCAAGTGTTCCTTGTCCTGCGTATCAATATTTTACCTCTTTTCATTGCTGTGTAATAGTCCCACATGGTTGTGCTGTATTCTCTCTGTCCTCTCATCAGCAGGGGAGCCTTCTGGTTGCGTTCCCTTCTCTGGCTATCACTTCCAACCTGTGAGAGGGGCCTAGGGAGGGTCGCAGGCGCACCAGTGAAGGGTCTTTTTATATGAGTGACGGAAACATTTGGGCTTGGATGTGTGTGGCCTGTGCGTGGGCACTCCTCCCCTGTGTGTGCTCCTCCGGCATCCTCCTCTGGAACTCAGGCCCAACCTTGGCCAGTGGACGACTTATTCCGCTTCAGCTCTTGCTTCCTCAAGCACCGGTTCCCTGAGGGCTATGCATAGACTCACTTCTTCAAAGTCTGATGACTAAGACTTTAGACATCTCCAGGCCTGTGGGGCTGCAGAACCCTCAGAACCTCCCAGGTCACCTACATGCAGCACAGGGCCCTGAAATGAGGGGTTGCTGCAGTCCTGTTTGACTAAATGTATGTGTGGGCACATGTGCGCGTGCACACACATGCTCCAGACACGTGTGCCCTGTGTTTTTCCACTCCTTCTCCCCCGCCCAGGCAACAGGTCAGTTCCAAACACACTGGGAACCTGGCCACTGTCAGGTTTACATCATAGCCACAGCTCCAAGCCCCTAACCAGGGTGTCAGTTGTGGGGCCACCTTGACCCCAGCTAAGATCTCAGCTGTGCTCAAGTACAAAGCTCCAAGGGCTGGTGGTTAAAACTATTACGCCTCCTACCTAAACATTTAAATAATTTAAATTATTTTTAAATAATTATTTAGTAGGCTGTAAGGTAAATGCATCAATGCTACCCTACAAACACATTCTTTCATTTTCTAACTAAAACTGTATCTGGCAAATGCTTTTATTTTATTTGGGACATTTTTCTGCTCTGTGCTGAACACAGATTTTAGAACAGCTCAAATCTTTCAAAAATTGTACACATATTCTACACCCCTGATTGTACTCTGCAGCTACTTCCTTTGGGGGAGAGAGCAGTCTTACTCTGTTCCTTCCTCTTCCACACTGAATTCTGGGTGAGAAAGAAGAGTTAAACTAGCACTCGGAGTGCTCGCCAACATCTCTGAGAATCTTCTTGCACACTGAAAATCCTCCTGCGGACAAAAGTCTGAGTCTCCCTCACCACGGTGATGAATGTTGACTTAGCTTGGGAAAAAAAAAAACTAATTAAAAATGTTGTGGAAAATGCAAACGTGGTTGATTTAGACAGCAGTGGGGAACCCCTCCCCCAAATTCAAGCTATTGGAGCTGCTGCGTTCAAGTTCCTCAGGCCAGTTAGAATTTGTAGGAGCCAAAGCCAGCACTTTCTCCTGTCCCCCATGATAAAACACAGGTTTGGGAAGACGTTTGTTCTCCACAGTGCAGTGTAGACACTGCTCAGTGAAGACTAAAGCTACAGCTACAGAGGCTGTTACAGTGTGCTGTGAACCTCCAGAGGTAGGCTTTCTGTCATCTTTTGAAAATCCTCTCTTCCTTCCCAGCTCCTGGCCAGCAGCAGGACTGGGCTTTGGAGTCGACCCGAGAGCACTGAGCCCCAGCCCTGTTTGCCTAGCTGAGTGGAGTTTCCCTACCAGTTCTACTTGAGAAAATCATGTTTGGACAACCATCTGTTTCATTTAGGTCTTTTGCAATGACTGGGCCAAGGTCAGTTTTATATTCTGCTGAAATCATAAAGTGACACTTGAGATAAACAGAATGTTTACCCTCTCTGTGTGAGCCTGGGCTGATATGTAAATTTATCCTCCTTCTTTCATCAAATTTGCATTTGCCCTCTTAGCCAAACACGACACGGCTCCAAATCAAACAGTTTTAATGATGGTCAACTCTTTATGACCGACGGCCATATCAGAGCAAAAGAAACAGCAATTTAGATTAAAATGGAAAGCGCTGCACGAGGAGGCCCCCTCTCCAGGTTCCGGTAATTGGATGAACTTCCGTCCAGGGCGCTGTGATGCTTCAATGCTTAGCGGTAATTACCGAAGCTCGACTCCAGCTCCCGGCTCCCCTTTATCTGCCGCAAACACGCCCCACTCACCTACCACCTTTATTCGTCTCCCTCTGTCCAAACAAGCCACGTGCCTCTAAACAGATGCTTAATGCTAGCGGGGCGAGAGATCAGGCATCGTGGAAAGATGTGATCTGTTCCCCGGATGAGTGCTCTTGTCCAACACAGCAAATAACGACAGCACACCGGGTAGGCAGAAAGCGGGAATCAGGGCCCTGGGCTTGGCGATTAACTGTCTTCCGGAAGAGGGCTGCATTCCCAGGTGTGGCTCTGTGGAGGTAGACTGTCCCCTGGTATGCAGCGGAGTGTCACTCCCTCAATGGAGGGGGCCTGGAGTTTCCTAGGGAAGAACCCAGAGCCTCCTAGAGCCACAGGCCTGTGAAAGGCCACTGCCTCGCTTAGATCTCAGACGCCGTGAACGGAGCGCAGATTTAGTACCTGTGTTTGGGCTCCATTCTTTTGGAACAAAGGGAGCTATATCTGTGAGGACTTTGCAGGCCACAGAGGGGATTAAGGATGGGACCACACAGCTCCTCCCTGCCCAGCACACCAGGCAAAGGGAGATTGTTCAGCCCTCTGGGGTTTCATTCCTGCAACGGGGGCATTTGCCATGCAGGCAGGGACCGGCTGGGCCCAGCCCGGCCTGCGCTGCGTTTTGTTTCTGCACCCAGTGCAGCATTAGCAAGTTCAAAGGAAAGGCTCACTGAGACAAGTCTCACAAAGAAGAAAAAGTGACATTCTTTCGGCGAGTCTGGGATGCTGCTTCCTGTAAGGAATAAAAAATGAAGACAGGCTTGGTGCTGACCTTCGCTAGGTTACTGCCGATCTCCCAGCTGGAATGTCGGAGCCATCCGTAAAGGACTCGGCTCCACAGCACAACGCACATAATTCACGTCATGGACACAACAGGGCGAGTGTCTCTACCCAACTTATGAAGAAGACGCCACAGGGAAGGGAAGAAAGGAAGAGAAAGCAGAGGGGCCGGGG
The DNA here is from genome assembly GCA_004027025.1 of Myocastor coypus. Classification (NCBI taxonomy): domain Eukaryota; kingdom Metazoa; phylum Chordata; class Mammalia; order Rodentia; family Myocastoridae; genus Myocastor; species Myocastor coypus. The sequence continues at coordinate 12,121 of PVJA010030568.1, forward strand.
TGGGGGAGGCGCGGGACAGTTTCCTTTTCAGGGTGGCTGTCAAATGGCGATCTAATGTGGCCCGGCTGTGGGGGAGCAGATAGCTTCTCTGAAGCCCGCAAGTATTCCTGCCATTCATGGGGCCGGAGGATGCCACACACAGTCTGTTTGTTCAACACAAGCAAACAGATTGTAAACTGGCTGATAATTTTTGTACTGACAATGTCATTTACAGCTGTCAGCCTTTCGTCTGCCTTGTTTGCTTTATTCAAATATGAACCAAGTGGACCTCCCTTCCAGCGCTTTCTTCTGCATTAAAATCACATCCATTCCCTTCCAAGCTGTCTTATCTAAAATTCATTGGAGGCCAATCAGTTGGCTGAATGCTTTGCTGTTTCCATGGAGGCAAGAAGCCTAGTGCACACTTTCGGGGATTAGGAAGTTTCAGATGTACTCCCCTCAAGTGTGTGTTGCTCTCCCTGGACTTCTTGGACTGTCCAGGAGCAGAGAATTTAAGTATAATTTTAGATCCAAGCTAGGAAGCCGTGCTTTAAAATACTGTCATTCCCCTTGTAGTTCCAGGAGGCCAACATCTGGTGCCTCAGCCAGTTCTGGCAGGTTCCTGGCATGTGCCACCTGGGGCCTGTCCTGGTCCTCCTGACGTCTCCCTCTGCTGCTCAACCAGTGGCACTCCTCCACCTGCTGCCCCTACCCAGCCGTCCCTTTTCTCTGCATGGCCTGGTGGCACCCACCAACCCGAGGACTCTGCTATTGTTAGTGGAGACTGCAGTGTTTTTGGTTAATAATTCACTCCACAGGGCTGTCTGGCAGCAGTGGGCAGCTGTGGTCTGGCTGTGCTGTCTGGGGGCACGGGCCCTGTCTCCTTGAAGAAGATGCGGTGCCAGGGCTCCTTTGCCTACCTCTCTGCAGAAGCCACCTCACAGCTTCAGTGGCGGCTTTTACAGCAGCACCAACTCCAAGGACTCATTTGTCCCTTTTAGGGACAGCTCCCCTTCAGAAAACTAGCCAGTCCCAGACTCTTTCCAGCCCAAAACACCCTACGTCCTCCTTACCAGGCATCGAGCAGCTGTTCGGAAGCTGTACCTCAGAAAGCTCAGCATCGCTGGCTGACACTCTGGTCGACCGGCAGCCACAGCAATTTGCTTAAACTCATTTTCTCCACTATTAAAATGAGCACGCAGGATGCTGCTCCAGCCATGGGTATCAAGACTGGATTCCCTATTGCAGCAAATTAATCAAAACTTTAAACACCAAGGATCACTAAGTTTTGGGTCAATTCACATTTGCCATTTTTCCTTCAGTTTTATCACAGGCAGCTTCAGTATTTGTTGCAGCCGCCCTTTGCTGAGGAAGTGTGATTCTGATACATGCAGCAAGCGAAAAACACTATGAGGTCACTGGAGTGGTCCGTGAGACCTGGTGCCCACACTCATGCCCATCCTCTCCAGTGGAAACGTGGGAGAAATGACGGCAAAATTAATGCTACCAAGAAAGGAGGATTCGGCAGAAACTGCTAAAGAGAAGAATAGTTAGCCTATATGTAGTGAACCTAAGATGTGTGTGACACACCTGGGAAGCTGGCTATTTTCAGTGACAGCTAGCGAGTTCTTATAAGACAGATTGAATGGTTTGCAGTTATGGGAGCTGGTCTGGAAAGTCAGTAACCTGGCGTGCAGGCCTGCGTATTGTTTGGTACCCAGTGTTATTAGTTGTCCACATCCCTGCAGCCATACCAGGCCCTGCTCCCCAAAACCATCGTGTTTGTTTGGTGAAATCCTCGATGCCCTCGGATTGTCAAGAAGCCCTTCCTCCTGGGAAAGGATGCATTGGTCCTCTTCACACATCATCTCCAAGACTTAATTCTGCTCTGGGGTGTGTGTGTGTGTGTGACCACACACACAACTGGGTGATACACAACTTTCAACATCCTGTTAATTTAAGTACTATTGGAATTGTTGTAATTTTATGCTTGCTGCTTAAAACAAAACTGATCTATTTTTCTAACTTTCCCGTGCAATTTAGGTATTAGACTACCAATCACTGAAGCTGTTATCTAGCACCTATTCCTTATCATATCAAATGGGCAGTCACACACCATTTATGTGCAACTCCAAAACCAAGAAGCTCGGAATACTAAAATTTTGATTCTAAATCTCAGTCCATGCCTGCGCCAAGGGAAGTAAAAGGCAGGGATGCAAAGTCTCTGCTTAGTCTACATGCATTTGTTGCAGACGCTTTTGTGTTTGGGCATGCAAGTGCCCCTTTGGACCTCCCTGGGAACGTGATTAAACACATGGATAGTCCTAGCTGTCCCTTTCAAAATCCTTACATGGCTGATATAAAGTCCCAAGACTTCAGGGTGTGGACAGTGTGGTATACGCCTGTTCCGGGTGTTCCAAGCACCTTACAGCATCTCCCTCTGATCAGTGCAGGAGAGAAGAGGAAGACCAGGAGGAAAGGTGGCAAAGCAAGTCCGACACAGGGGAGCTAGAGCAGAATCTAGACAGGATGCTCCAGGTATGACTTTGGGCATTTATTATAGCTCTCCTCCAAGTTTGAATTTGCATCAAAACTTTTAAAAATAAATAAATAAATAAAACTCCAAAAGGCACAATCAATGGAGCAAGGGAAGCCATCACAAGAAAAATGAATGCTACCTGCTGTGGCCGCTTCCTTTCCTGCTGATGCTGGAGCCCAGGACAGGAGACAGAAATGCAGCGGAAGAGAAAATGGCCTGCAGAGAGCAAGAAACATGGATGAGGAGAAGACACGAGAACATGGGGACTAGAAGCCGCATTCTGTGCCGCCCAACTCTTCCATAGCAGCTCACAGTTCCTAACATCTGGAGACCTCAAGCTGCTTCATGTATAAACCAGGAGTGACACAGAATCTAACTTCCTGGACAGCTGCAGAAAGAGACCATGGAAACACAGAAGAAGCCTGGTACAGGACAAGGCTAGATCTCCCAAGAGATGTTCCTGTGTTATCATGGGTGCTGCCTGCACTGCTGGTACTCTGTGAGCCAGTTCCTCCCCAGATGCTACTACCTGAGCACACTTTTCTTAAATAGATTCCTCAAAAAAAAAAAAAAAAAAACAGGAGCCGGGTGTGGTGGCACACACCTGTAATCCCAGCACTTGGGAGGCTGAGGCAGGAGGATTGGTGCAAGTTGAGACCAGCCTGGGCTACAAAAGTGAGCTCAAGGCCAGCCTGAACTGCATAGCAAGATCTTGTCTCAAAAAAACAAAAAGACAAACAAACAAACAAACAAACAAAAAACGCAGAAGCAAGAGCTACTTGACATTGACCTCATGTGACAAAAATGCAGGCGACAAAAATAAATAAGCAGGCCTACTACTTCAAACTGAAAAGGCTTCAGCACTGCAGAGGAAATAATCATCAAAAAGATTGGCTGCAGAATAGGGAAAATGTTTCTAAATTGTATATCTCATAAGAGATTGGTATTCAGAATAAGTAAGGAATGAACACAATTCAAGAGCAAAATGTCCCATCTAAAAATGTGCAGAGGACTTCAGTAGATGTTTCATCAAAGAAGACAGATGGCCAAAGAACAGACGCAGGGGAAGACATTTGCCTTCACTAGTTATCAAGGAAATGCAAATCAAAGCAACCTCGCATCACCTAGGTGCCTATTATCAAACAAGCCAGAAATAGCAAGTGGTGTAAGGATGCGGGGAGGGGAATGAATGCCTGCCATTGTTTGTGGGAGCATAGCTGGGTGCCACTGTGGTGGATGCCAGTGTGTGAGTCCCTCAGAAACTTACTGATCACTCTCATTGCTGTGCGTGTGTGGCGGGAGGCGTGTCCAAAAGAAATGGAATGAAAGTAGAAACGCCTCCCTCGTGTTCACTGCAGCTGTAGCCTCAGCACCCAAGTTCAGTGAGACATGGATGAAGGGATAAAGAAACAGGGGCACACTGGCCAGCCCGATGGTGAGACACTCCTTGAGAAGAAGGAGATCCTGCCATGTCAAGACTTTCATATGCCTGGTCTCAGGAATACTCAGTGCCTGGACAGGCTGGTCTCAGGGCAACCAAGAGGAAAGCAGTGGCTGCCAGAGTCCAGAAGAAAGGCGTGAAGAGACACTGGCCAAGGGCACTGACAGCCTCTATTGCCACAGAACTGAGTTCAGGGGCTCTGCGCATGCATGGCAGGCATGGGCAATAGCGTGCATTATTTCAATTTTTATTCTGTGTTTTATTAGCACATGCATTCAGTACACACTGATTAAATTCGTCCTAGGGATTTGGTGCATGGACATAACACATCCCAATTCATTTTGGAATACTTTTCCTTCTCCCTCCACCTCTAGTCCAACATGTAAATAAAGAGCTTTTTTTTTCTTATCTTCAGTAAGATTTTAAGAGTTCTCATCACATACACATCACAAGTGGTGAGCACGGATGGAGATGGATGTGTTAGTTAATTGGGCTGATAACCTGGATGCAGCCTACCCCAATCATTATGACCTTGGATAATGTCAATGTAGAAAATTTTTATTTGTCAATTTTTTTTTTCAAAAAGTACTCTTTGCTACAAATTACACAGAGCTCACCGATTCTAACAGAGGATGTTGATTCTGTCACACTTGTCTTATAGCCATAGCTTTGTAGTGAAGACTCAGGTCCCATAGCTGAGAGTCAGCCCGCCTGCTCTGCTGTCCCGGATAAGCTGGCTGGTGGGCATCCTCATCCAGGCCGGTGGAAAAATGGCAGTGAAGCAACAGATGCCACTTGGTTCCTCAGTGGTGCCTGCAGCTTCTGTTAACATGGGCAGTGGTTTTTAAGTAACAGAAAGCTTTTTCTCCTAATTTTTTTGACTGCACTATGTAGCAGCTATGGGGATGGCACATGTTTAAGTTTAAGCGGCTCCGTAACATTTTCTGCACCACTCTCTAAAATCTAGACAGCCAAGCAAAGTGTAAATCAAACTCTGACATACAGCAGTTGCCAATTTCTGTGGTGTCAATTCTCTAATTACTGCCAAACTCAGGCTGCCAGCACAGTGCCACCGAAAACAGACTTGAGAACAGATGCCAGTGGTCTTCTTTTTTGTAGCTTTCACAAAAAAAGAGCATTTGAACTTGGCTTTTGAAAAGAGGAAGACGTCACAGACAGAAATAGAAGGAGAAGGCATTGTGGGGCAAAGACACATTTAAACAAAGACAAGAAAGAAATGATGGGGCTGGGGAGATAGTTCAGGGGAATAAGTGCTTGCCTAGCAAGCGTAAGGTCCTGAGTTCAAACCCTGGTACCATAAGAGAGAAGGAGAGAGAGAGAGAGAGGAGAGAGAGGAAGAAAGAAAGAAAAGAAAGAAAGAAGGAAAGAAAGAAAGAAAGAAAGAAAGAAAGAAAGAAAGAAAGAAAAGATGGAGATGGAGAAAATTCTTACAGTGGACACCATGAAAGACAAGGTGGGACCTGGGGAAGGAATTCAAAGTCTGTTCTGAGGGACTCTGGAGCTCCTTAGCCTCAGGTCTTGGCTCCTGTCTCCTTAAAGATTTGGTTTCCTTTCGTCCTTGCTGCTGGGGGTGGGGGGATTGAGAATTTGCATTACATTATCCAGTTCAATCATCTGGTGGAAGGGAAGATGGACAGCACTGAAGAGGGTGGAGTGAGATGACCAGATCTGACCCTGCAGGGCTTCACTGTGGCAGCTAGAGTCCTGGGAGGGTGGAAACAGATAGACTACAGGTGGAAAAAACTCACAGCAGCCAGAGCTGGGGAGAAGGGCACTGCCCTGAGCTCCAGCCCCAAAAGCATGGGCTCTGAAAGTTCAGGTGAGGCCTGGCTCAGTGCTGCCCCTGTCGCCAACTCCCTCAAAGGGCCTGGTTTGTAGACAATGCTTAATTAACATTTATCGACAGAAGGAGCAGCTGAAATGGAAAGCAGGGGCCAGGGCAAGGGCTCTAGCTAGTGTTCCTATGGGCAAAGTGGTTCTGAATACCGTCAAGTGTTGTATACACACAATGAGCTCTCTGTGCAAGTAGGGAAGCAGAGAAAGAGAAAAAAGCAAATACACTGCCTGGGTAGAGCAGTCGTGATGGGAAGTGCAACGTGTCGATTGTAGCCCGCATGTTGGATGGGGAATTGTATACAGGTTGAGAAGCCTATGTTGAAATGCTTGAAACTAGGAGTGTTTCTGATTTCAGGAGTTTTTTGTTTTGGTTTTTCCAGATTTCAGACATTGATATATACATAATGAGCCGAGCTCCGGGTCAGGACCTCCATCTAAGCACGAAATTCATGTTCCATGCACATCTTGCACATATACCCTGTGGGTCGTTGCACACAAAGTTTTTAGTCCATTTGCCTTTTGGCTGGGACCCACCAGAGACAGGTAGGTGGGGGGTTTTCTACCAAGGTTGTTTTGACTCGGCTCACAAAGTTTGTGATTTTGAAGCATTTAAGCATTAAGGCTTTCAGGTGGAGCTGTGCGGTGGGCAACCGAAGAGAATGTTCTAACCTGGTCGCCCCTCAGGACACCACCTTCTCTGTCGATACGCATACTTCTGTCCCTGTGTCCCAGCCCACCAAGGTTAATCATCTGTGAGCAACTACTACGTGTTCGTGTGGAAACTCGGAGTTAAGCAATACTTCTTAGGAATCCACGTGGAGAACGTCTTGAGGCCTTTTAAAAACTGAAACGCATCTTTCCTTCCAGGAGGGGAGTAGGTGGGAAGGGCTGGGTGTCTGGGCTGAACTAATGGAGGAACTGACCGTGACAGCTTCCTAACCTCACGTCCAGAGCAGGACTGGTGTGGGCACCTGGGTGACACTGTGTGTAGGGCCGGCTGACCATTGCCCTGACCGGGGGCTGGGGCAGCTGGGAGGAAGGGTAGGTTCCAGCTCTGGGCGGGACCTGAGTCCAGAACAGTCATTCTGTCCTGGAGCATGAGAGGCGGCACATACACGCGCATGCGCACACATGCCTTGCGCTAGGGCCTCTGGGGCACAGGCCTGAGCCCCGGGTGAGAGGCGGAGGGGTCAGGCTTGGGGCAGTGCCGCGCTTCTTCGGTTATGTCACAGTGGCTAATTTTCCTGGAATCGGAATGGCGGCCTTCACTATCCTGTGTGCTTTCACTGAGGGCTGACGGAGCAGGGTGGACTTTAGATGACTCTTTTCAACCTAAAACAAAGCCAGCCGTGTGTATGAGAACCTTCGTTGACGTCTACCATCCAGAAAAGTGACCACACCTGGCTATGCCCCCAGCAAGCGGCCACAAACCCGGCACACCCATCATCAGGACCCATATAGAAAAGCCACAGGACCTGCCTCTTGGAGCTGCAGCTGTGTTTCTCTCCAATCCCTCACCCTCCCCAAGAGCAGAGATTAGTTTCTGAATCAAAATAAATGCATGAATCTTCCTCATTTGTATCTGGCAGCCTGAGCAACTAGGTTGAAGATGGCACCATGTAATACAGCAACCAATGTTAAATTGCTATTACTTTGTTTAGTGAAATTTTATATCATTTCTAATGCTTTTTTTTTTCTATCACTATTTTATATTCTTAAAACACACACACACACACACACACACACACACACACACACACACAAGTAATGTCATTAATTCTTTTGTGCCTGGCTTCTTTTGTTCAATCTTATAAGATTTAACTATATTTTTGGGCTTAGCTATCAACTCTTTTTTCATTGCAGTATACTACTCCTTTATGTGAATAAACCACTATTCATTCACTCTAAAGATATCGTCTTTTAAACTATTTGAAAGAGGGACTTCACCTGCATTCCAGCTCATTCAAATTTCAAACCACTCTTTTGAGTATGTTCATTATCTTTTCCTCCTGCTAACTCTGACTGTTCCAACGAGCTTCTAATGGCTGTACCTTCCTCTACTTTCTCCTTAGACTCCCTTCATGAACATCCCCAGCAAGCACAGAACTGCCCAGACCCCTCGCTCCAAACCTCTGCAGTCCTCTCCTCACCCAGCATGCACCTCGTTCCCTTAGGTCAGCGCTTGCTTGAGCCCTGTGTGTTCATTTAGAAAGCCTGTGGTCTCTATTTTTACCTCAGGGCTCCACACCCTTTTCCCTGCTTCTGGGCACAGGGTCCGGCTGCTTGCCCCGAGGTCACCTTTCACACCAAGGCTGTCTTTCCACCGACCCTGTGCTTGCGGTTAGCCAAGCTCGCAGCAGCTCACCTGAGGTCAGTCTGGGAGGGGGGGGCAAGGGGTCCCTGGCCTGGCTCCTTCAGTGCACCTGTTGTCGGGGTTATGCCATCTCTGCTGTCAGGCAGCGGGTCTCGCGAAGGGATCCCAGCTCCTGGCTGGGCTGACCGAGCCTGCAGGCCTCGAGGTGGCCTCCCAGCTGCTCTCTGGAAGGAGGGGACAGGGCACCCTCTGTGAGCAGTTCACTCATCGTCCTGTCGGGATCCTGCAGGCCTGAGACACAAAGAGCAAGGAAGGACTGAAGCTGCACAGAGAAACAACTATCTGCGTGTAATAGTCCTGGACCTAAGGATTTTATCACCAAGTGCACCGAAACACCCGTAGTCTGATAAAGTGCTAGGATCACAGGCCTGTGCCGCCAAGCCCAGTATCATTCACCCTCTCAGAGTGCTCCAGGAGCAGGGCAGGTACGGCAAGTCGGGGATCAAACTTCAGTCCCTGTGTCTGCCTAAGCAGGTGCTTTAGTCCACTGGGCTATCTGGCCAGCCCTTGTTTTCTAGTAATTTTAGCCCCTAATGTAACAGGAAAGCTGCTTTTTAAATTTTTATTTTTATGAGGATGTGCTTGCATGATAGGATAATTCCATTTGGACTGGGGAGTTGGTACATGGCATCGTGCATAGGAAGTCACTTGAACTATACCCAGGGGAACCTCAAAGAACAGGACTTTGCAAGGAAAGAGGCTTTCCATCATTGCTGCCAGTCATAGAACCAAAGGCTTAGCAGTGAGACTTTACCCATGACCCAGCGAAAGGCTCTGCGGCCGCTGTGGAGCTAGGGTCACAGCAGAGAGGGTGAATTCCTTGGGAGGCCGGGGTCTCACTGAGAACAGCCTCTCCCAGAAAGGAGGGGACAGCCAGTGGGTGGGAGCTGGAAACTCAATGCCAGCAGCCACTCACACCAGTACTGTGCCAGCCTCAGCCTATGGCACCTGTACCCTTAAAACTGCCACCTTAAGAAGGTGAATTCCACAAAAATTAATCCAGAGAAGGCCAAGATGCAATTCATGCCTATTCCCTCTGTGCCCTAAAAGACCAACTCAACAGTCACACTGGATAGGAAGCACAGAGGCAGGAGGCAGGGGACAAGCCTGGAATGACAAACCACTATGCCTACCGGCAGCTGGAATTTTTGCAGAGTGGCTGCCCTGGCCTCTGTGGTATGATTTAATGGCCCTGTCTCTACATGGGTTGACATGGCAACCATGGAAAATGCCATAAATATCTGAGTCGTGGACTTGCATGGTATGTTTACATTGTGGGTGGTGTATTGTGAGACATGTGGTGGCTGTTGTCCCCTCCAGTTGGAGACGTCTGGAGGTGACAGCCATTTTTTACAGTTGTCAGGCTAAATGACTGTCCCTACAGACGCTACTGCAGGTTGGAGCTGTGCATTCTTGTGTACATTTGAGAAGTGAAACACAGCATTTTGTGAGCCTTAGAGCCTCAACATGACTCGTGTGTGCCAGCGGCCACTTTTTATTTCAGAGTGCAGGCAGTGTTGGTTCGCTTCTGAATCCAGTGCACTCACCCGCAGTGACAGTGTTTATGCAAAGCAGAATCAAACAAACACTTGCACAAATTTATGGGAACCCAAATCCTAGTCCAATTATTCCATTTCTCAAGGTAACAGAGAAGCTCTAGGAGACCAGTGACATCCATCCTTGCCCTGCACCTGGTGGATTTTCACAGCAAGTGTCAGTCTCTGAAGGCTACCAGAGAAATGCTCTTACCAGCAAAACAACATTTTTGAGGCTCACCTTAGAAGAGGACACCTGGCCTTGCTGAGTCTTCAAGAGGCTGCTGAGGACAGAGGAGGGTCTTGAAGGCACCCCTGGGCGAGAGGAAGGTCCCCGTCCAGGAGGACCTGGCTCTCTCACGAGCTTGTGACCCTATAGGCTTGGGTCCATGGATCCAGCAAGGCAGAGGCTCGAAGCCAGACTTGCCGAGGAAACTACTCGCCAGCGAGTCAGCCATCCTATGGCTTTCTGGTGTCACTTCCCCTTAGAGAGCTCAGGGCAGGCAGCCAAGCTGTTTGGCCTGGCGCTGGTGTGGTTTGACCCAGGGGCAGGGGAGGATGGCTGCTCTGACCTGCACTGTCCAGCACAGGGTCAGGAAGTCCTGTTCTCAGTGGCTTTGGGTGGGTCATCTAACCTCTCTTCTTACTCATCCATTGTATTGTTATTCATTCATTCTTTATTTCATTCATTCTTTCTTTCTTTCAGGTATGCCACTGAATGCCCAGTTTAAGACAACAGGAAGACCAAAAACTTTCCCAAGAAACCTACCGTGTATCCACTTGATTCTTGGAGTGTGCTACTCCTTCAAGACTGAAGTTTCAAGGAGCTAAAATAAGCAGAGATATTGCTAACTATTTTCATTTTATTATTATTATTATTATTATTATTATTATTATTATTATTATTTTTACTTTCTTAATGTATTTTCTACAGAGTGTGCAAGCTCTCACTATGTAGATTGTACTCGTAGTGGTCCACCTCTGTTCAGCCTCCCAAGCGCTGGGATTACAGGCATGCCCCACCACAACAGTCTCAATCACTGTCTCAGCACTCCCCAGGGGTGGGTGGGGTCAGCACAGCATGCTGGGAATTGAACCCCCGGCCGCTGTACTCTGCCTAAGCAGGCGCTTTAATATACTGAGCTATCTGTCCACCCTCCTATTTTCATTTTAAACATCCTCTAGCATGTTAGAAAGCATGGAAATCTATTTCAGTTACTCAAGGCTGGCCCTCAGGGAGACCCCCCATGTTGTGGCCAGGCCTGTGGCCTCCTGGAGAGAGGGCTGATTGTCACGATCCACTGTGCTACCTCCCAGATCAGCACTGAGATCCAAGTGTCACTGTGTGGATACGAGCCCTGGCACATCAGTGGCACTCATGACACAGTCACCTGATCACACCCATAAGAAGTTCCTGGGCCACCTGTGCATGACTGCCCTCCAGCCCCTCAAAGAAAAAGCTGTGGCTCTGGGTCCAGGGCACACCAGTGCTGAGCCAGGACCTCACACCCAGGGTTGTGTAACACACGTGTTCATTCATTTACAAGTAGCTCATTAATCCTCACATCTTTCTGCTGAGACCCAAGTCTTTAAGAGAGTTGAACTTATCTCTGTTCACTAAAATCATTCTCTTACTTTAGTTTTTAAGAAGTTTGTGGTACAATATCTTCTTGTTTCCAAAGCAGTTATGGAGAACGCCTAAAGTAACAAACACAGAAACACGATGGATGTGGAACGGGGAGCTTCAAAAAGCTTAGTCTCTATTTTTCTTTCTCCCTTTCACTTTAATCTTGGGTTTGCAGAAGAGCCAAAATATTGTCAGCAAAGAGAAGACAGATTTGTCATGTCTTAATTTGAAGGTAAAGAATTGCCTTCAATCACTGACCTTTATTTCTTTGTCCTGGGATCACACTGTAACTATGGAGCCTGTTTCAACATGAAGTCCTCGGGAGAGGGTTTAACGGCGTCGCGGGCGGCAGGCCCTGTCCTTCTCACGCCCACCAGGTATTGATGTGTTTGGTTAGAGGCCCATTCATCACAGCCCGAGCAGTCAGCAGACACACAGAGATGGCCTTTTGTCTCCCTGACTTCTCATTCACCTTGTGCCAGACTCGTTGGCCAACTTCAGTGTCCCTGCACCGTAAATGGAGGTCATCTTTAACCTGCTTTAACCCTGTCGCTTTGGGGCAGCAGTCCTAGAAGGTGCCTGCTGCGCAAGCTCTCCTGGCCCCCAGGATGCTCTATGAAGAGAGGAGCTGGGCATCTCATCATTCTGTGGCTCACCGCTGTGACTTCCTGCAGGCCACTAAGATGGGAAGGATAGAAGGGGATTCACAGGGGCAATGGGGGAAACTCTGACATTCAGAGGTGAAAAAGAAACGTCAGAACATCAGCGATCGTCCAGCACCAATGAGCATGTCTGGGCCCAGGTCTTGGCTTGCAACACCATGCTGCAGAGGAGCTCCTGGGTAACCAGTGACTGTCACACACACACACAGGCAAGGGACAGGTGAGACAAGCTTTGTCACCTGGCAGTGCCTGGATGCAAGAAAGTTCTCAGGGAACCGCAGAGCAGTAATAAACTGTCCCAAGGGCCTGGATGCCCACTGATGGTGGCTCCGGGCCCAAGGCTGATGCAGTGCAAGGGCTCAGAGAGCTGGAGTCATAGTAGCCTACAACCCTGAAGACAGAGTGAACATTCTGAGTACTTACTAGGAAATCAATAAAAATAAGAGAGGCCGAGGAGATCGCTCAGCAGTCTAAGCACCTGCCTGACAGGTGCAAGAACCCAGATTTCATCCCCAGTACTACATGGCGTGCTGGCCCACAAAACTGAGCATGGTGGTGCACACCTATAATCCCAGCACTGGGGATGCTGAGGCAAGAAGGTCGCTATGAATCTGAACCGCATGTGGCAAGACCCTATATCTAATCAAACAATCAATGTAAGTAAATGGGGTAGAAGAGATGACTCTCTTATGTAAAAGAAAAATCAGTGATTTGTGCAAACACCCTGCCTCCAGAGCACAGCAAACCTTCCACTCCTGAGCGTAGGCTGCAGGGGTGATGACTTCCCAAAGAACAGAGTGGAGGAACAGGATCTCCATTACTTCACGCAGACTATCTGATAAATTTGACCTCTGCCAGGTGCCCAAGGTCAGCTCAGTGCCCATCAGTCATGCTGGCAGCGCTGCCCTCTGTGAGGTGCATTGAGCACACTCTACCCCTGTGTTGTTCTCTTAATCCCATGACCTCAGTCCTAGCAAGAGCAAAACCTAGCATGGAACTCGAGGGAGCACATTTGATGGAGAGCCTGGCCCCACTTGCCAGGGTCATGCCCTGGAAACCAGGGAGATCTGAGCAACTGTGATGGCTAAAGGATTCTTGGGAGATCAGCCCTGGAGCAGGAAAAGAGTAGTGGATAAAAACCCAGAAAAATGCATGCAAAATACAGATCTGAGCAAATTGCACTTAAGGTGTCCACATCGGTCATTAATTGTAACAAAGACACCATACTAAATAAAATATGTATGATAGGAAAAGTGAGATGGTAATCATGTATGAGAATTCTCAGTATTATTTTGGACATTGTTTTCGAGCATTGTCAAGCTTTTCTTTTTTAAAAAAGTTTTATTTTAAAAATGTGGACTAGAGGGCCCAGCAGGATGGCTCAGTGGTCTAAAGCACCTGCTTAGGGGGCAGCTGCAGGGACCGCGGTTCAATCCCCGGCACCACATGCTGCGCCAGCCCTGCCATCAGAGCAGGCTGAGCAGGCCATGGAAATAAATAAATAAATAAACAAAAGTTCCGAAACAAGAAAATAAATAAGTAAGTAAGTAAATAAATAAATAAATAA
>PVJA010030569.1:0-25676 GCA_004027025.1 Myocastor coypus
TTTTTTTTTTTTTTTTTTTTTTTAAAGAATTTTTTACTGTGTTTATTGTATTTATTTATTTATTTATTTTCTTGTTTCAGAACCTTTATTTGTTTATTCACTCATTTTTATGGCTGGCTTAGCCCGCCGCGAGGGCAGGGCTGGCGTAGCATGTGGTGCCGGGGATCGAACCGCGGTCCCTGAAGCTGCCCAAGCTTTCGCAAGCAGGGACTGGTATTTTCAAAGTTCTTGCTATTTAAAACTACAGGGGATAAAGATACTTTGTTAAAAGTTTTAAAATTATTTTTTGTTGCTTTTTTTCATTTCTTCAAAGAGAACAAAGAATAGTAAAAAAATCATTAGAAATGATACAGAATTTCACCACACAAAAGGATAGGAACTCAACAATGGCTCTTATAAGCATGCAAAATTGGTCAAAAAATTAAGCAGAAGAAGAAAAATTAAGCATTAACTGTTCCTTTCAATAAACCAGTAGAAACCAGCAGTACAATTACCCAAGCTATCCTATGTGTGTACATAAATATTTTCGCCCTTCCTTCCTTTTCTTCTTTTCTCCCTTTTCTCATCCCCATCGTTCCTTCCCTTTGAATTGTTTCTTTCCCTTCCACAGTATCTATTGCAACTTTCAGATTTTCCTTGTTTGGGTTCTTTCATCAGGGAGACAATATGACATTTCCCCTAGCTTTTAAGTTATTAATTCTATCTTTTTCTTGTGCAGAAGTCCATTCATATGTTCTATTACTTTTTGAGTGCGTTTGAGTCACTATTTACTTCCAGGATTCTTTTTTCTCACTTTCTCTCTGCCAGTAAGCATGCCAACACATCCACATTCTTCTCTCCTGGTCTACTACAGCTGGCATGTCCCGCCGCCTCATCCTCTGGATTCTGGAGTCCCTAGTGACCTTTTCTGACCACTAGGTCTCCCCAAGAGACACCACCAAAGCCCATTCTCAATCTGAATTACTAAATTTTTCAATTCCAGATTTTACATTTGCTTATTCTTGTAACTTCTACTTTTGCTTGCCATTCTTTATTATTTGTATTACCATCAACACTTCTATTCCATTCTATAAACGTAGGTTTTTTTAGTTCCTTGATTATTCCATACTAGTTGTTTCTAAACATTGTCCAATCCAATATCCTGGGCCCCTCAAAGGCAGCGTCCAGTGGGTGTTGTACTCCTAAATATGGCCCACATCTCCCTGTTCCCTCCACTTGAGAATTAGAAATCAGAGGTCGTTCATTGTCCAGGGCTCTGTAGCTTGGTTGTATCCTCACTGTGTAGTGACTTGATTGGTCCATTCCTGTAAAGTCTGTTCCTCCCATCTGCGCAGTCTCTACAGTCTTGCTTCAAAGCTTCCTTCTCCATCCTTGCCTTGCTAAAGCTCTGTGCTCATTGACTCTCAAACTCTGATGTCTTCACACTTCATTCTGTGTTTTTTCTCCTGGTGGCAGGTGTGGGCTGGAGGCTGCCTCGGCGTTGGCACCTTCAGTCTGAGCCCCCTCTTGTTGCCCCGCCACCATCTAGAGACTCAAGCTCTGGGGTTCTCTCTGTCTCCAGCTGACTCTGAGGGAGGCTGGCCTAGGGCAAGTGACCCCATCAGGAGGGAGCGGCTGGTGAGGAGGGTGCTTCTTGGCCAGGCTCTGCTCTTGGTTCCGCTGGTGAGCCTCACAGTTAGTGTTTACCACAGGGATAGCTCGAGTTCTGCAAGCACCGTCTGTCCACACTCATGCTGGCCAAGTCCAATTTAGCTTGCCAAGAGCTGGCTAAGTTAGACGACACCAAGCCTGATGTCCAGTGCTTTAGTGAATCGTTTTTGCCGGCGCACTGCATTCAGCCCCTAGATACTTCACACAGGAGCTCCATGGGGCATCACTCTCAACTTGACTCTTCGTTTTGCCCCTCAAGATTATTACATTTGTGAGGAGTATGTTTTCTGGGGTATAATTCGCTCTGACTTCTCCCTGTCTAATGAACAATGAAGGTCAGAAGACAAAAACAACTCCCTGCCTAAAACAAATAAACAAAATAGTTTTTAAAATTAAATAGACAGCTCATTATGTTTTTTCAACTAATGAATACTTCTTAGGCTTCTGAGTTGTGTTTTGAGAAGTACAACTAAAAGAACACATTCTAACTACTTTAAATTGGACTTAGAGACAGCATTTTAATGAAAATTGTTTATTTTACATATTGCTCACTGCTCCCTTCACTATAGGTACAGTATACCATTTTTGGAGATTCTGGCACTGTATAGTAATAGCTTGACTTTTCAATACTGTATATGTATTATATATATAACATATGTACATAAAATATTAAGCAGTGTCATGAATCCATAAAAATGCTGTGGTCAGATGTTTCCAGTCTCGTGGCCTACAAGTTGGGATTCCAATGATAATTTGTGTACTTTGTCAAGAAGTTAATAAAATAATAAAATAAAATATAAAAGAAGCATAACTTAGAGGTACAAATGCATGACAGAGAACAAATTAGTTCAATCAGTATAGTTCTATGTCTGACAGAACTCAAAAGATCACAGAAGCCTACAGCCCCATGCTCTAACCCTGGAGATAAGGGACATTATCTGAGAAATGTTATGGCAGGCAGGATTCTTGAAGTTTCTATCTTTGGCCCAACACTTTGGCTGGCACTAACATTGGTAAAAATAAAAAGAAATTGAGAAGCTATAAAAGGCAACACCACAGAAGAACAGGAATAGCATTTAAAGTCCAAATTTGCCATGAGCTTAGCGCTGAAACTAAAAAGCTGAAGCAATGTCCTCTGTCTCTAGTGAAGGTCTCTTCCTCAGAAGTCTGCTGTTTGCCTGCTCCTCTGAGCAAGCAGGTGTGCCTTTTGAACTGAGCTTACCCCTCCTGTGCGTGTGTCCCTGTGTTTAAAGAACAGCTCTGGCAACTCTCAGGTCTAATTCCCCATCATAGCATAGCTGGTCCAGCCTCCTTCTGGGTCAGCTCCAGATTTTCCAGAGAGAATACAAACAATGCATAGTCCAAGTTGACTTCAGATAGGCCAGTGACACATGGGGCTCCACGAGTGGTGGCAGGATCCATCTTCCAATATGGATACCTGAGTTTGGAGAAGAGAACTGGTTCACGTGCCTGCTCTGTCGCTCATCACTGCCTAGTCAAAGCTGACGGGACAGTGGACATTCCTGCCACAATCATAAGACCTGTTAGCATCCCTCATGGTTGCTACATGCTGGGAAGTACTAATGCAATCAAGATAGCTGTACACATGGAAACCATTGTTAGCCGGGCATGGTGGCACACGCCTGTAATCCCAGCACTCGGGAGGCTGAGGCAGGAGTATTGGTGCGAGTTCGAGACCAGCCTGAGCTACAAAAGTGAGCTCAAGGCCAGCCTCAACTGCATAGCGAGACCCTGTTTCAAAAAGACAAAAAAAAAAAAAAAAAAGAAACCATTGTTATGGTTTGTGTATCAAGTTGTCTCCCCAGAGCTTCATGTAAATCATGGAGCTGTCAAGCATGTGGCTTGAGGGGCGGGGCCAGCAAGAGAAGGAACCATTAAGTTAAACTGACAGCATGCACCTCCCAGCTCCCTCCACCCCCAGGCCTCGTGGCCTGTCTTGGAGGTACGGAGCACATCATCCTGGACTCAGTGGCACAGTGCCTCAAGGTCTTTGGATTTAATTCAGGCTGCTTTAAACTATGAAACTTACAGTAACTATGAGCTAAATAAATCTTTCCTTCCCTAAGCTTGTGTGTCTGGTATTTGTCACAGCAATGAGAGAATAACTAAGACAATCATCGATGGACATAACTCCTGAACATTCTAACATAGAAGAAAGGCTTCTCCTCCACCATGTTAGCGCTGTCTTTGTTTCTAGTTCTATTTGATAAAATGATATGATTCCATATAGCAAAGATTATTTTATATACAATATAATATGAAATAATGAAAAGTCTATGTGGCTGGGAATTCTATGCCTTGAAAGGGAGGAGCTCAGGAGACTAAAAAAATCAGACAATTTAGTATACCTTGTAGGTCTAAAGAAAACATTCCTCAAATTCACCTGGAACCAGAAGAGACCTAGAATAGCAAGGCAGTCCTTGACAACAAAGGAAAGGCAGAGGACATCATACTCCCTGACCTGAAATTATACTACAAAGCCATTGCAATAAAATCATCATGGTACTTGCAAAAACAAGCAAACAAACAGATAAAAAACCCAGACCTGAGGATCAGTGAAACAGATTAGAAGATTCAGTCACAACTATAAATATACACAGATACCTTATCTTTGACAAAGGGGCCAGACAGGCTCACTGAAAGAATGATAGCCTCTTTCATAAATGGTGTTGTAAATATTGACTTTGCACATGCCAAAGATGAAAATTAGATCCATGTCTATCACCAAGCACTAAAGTACAGTCAAAATGAATCAAAACTTTTAATATTAAAATAGAAACAAAATCTCCTGCAAGAGAAAGTAGGCAGAAATCTTAAAGATATAAAGGTAGCCAGGGAGTTCATGAGCCAAAACCAAACTGCATGGGAAATACTTCAAAGAATCAATAACCAGGACCTTGCCTTTTTGAAAGAGAAAAAAAAATCACCAATAGAGTAAAAAGAAAACCCACAAATTGAGAAAAAAAATTTTAGCTGATTGTCTCTGAGACAAAGAACTTCTATCTAGAACATATAAAGAATTTTTTAAAAAGTTAGGTCCTCAAAATTCAAAGACCCAATCCAAACAAGGGGATCTGAGATGAACACACTCTTCCCAGATGAAAAAATACAAATAGCAAGTAAATATGAAAAAATGT
This sequence comes from Myocastor coypus, assembly GCA_004027025.1. Lineage (NCBI taxonomy): Eukaryota > Metazoa > Chordata > Mammalia > Rodentia > Myocastoridae > Myocastor > Myocastor coypus. The sequence goes on from PVJA010030569.1 coordinate 4,809, forward strand.
TCCACATCATTGAACATTTGAGAAATGCAAATTAAAACAACACAGAGATTCCATCTCACCCCAGAAATAATGACTATCATAAAAATGTCAACCAATAACAAATGCTGGAGGAGCTGTGGGGGAAAAGGAACACTTCTCCACTGGTGGAGGGAGTGTAGACTGGAGTAACCACTCTGGGAATTAACGTGGAGATTCCTCAAAAACTTAGGGTTGGAAGTCCCATTTGGCCTAGCTGTCCCTTTCCTGGCTATTTTTGTAGAGCTGAAAACATTCCACAGTGGTATATGTGCACCCATGTTTATAGCAGCACAACTTGTCATAGCTAAACCTTGGAAACAACCCAAATAGCCACTAATTAAGGAATAGATCAAAAAGATGTGACATTTGGGGGGCTGTGGAGATAGCTCAGCAGCTAAGTACCTGCCTGGCAAGCACAAAGACCTGAGTCCGATCCCTGATACCATATGGTGTGCTTGCCGCAGAACCCTGGGCGCACACTGCTGACCTAGAAACTGGATGTGGTAGCACCTGCCTGTGATTCCAGAGCTGGGGAGAGTGAGACAGGAGGACCAGTATGAGTCTGAACTGTGGAGTGAGGCCTGTATTCAATAAAAAAATAAAGAAAAATTTTTTAAAGATTTGGTATTTTTATACAATTGAATATTGCTCAGCTATAAAAAAGATAAACTCAAGGCTTTCATAGGCAAATGGAGAGACCATACCCACAAGTGAAATAAATCAGATCTGAATATGTAAACATTACATGTAACCCTAGTGTAAGAGTCTGAAAGAAAAAAAAAAAAACATCAAGATCTGGCAGGTACAATAGATAGTGAGAGAGACAGAAACTGTTCAAAGAGAACAGGGATAAAGGAAAGGAGGAAAGAAAGAAGAAAGGGAAAAGGAAATGTATGTGTATATACACACACGAGCTTGGATGATTGATCTGCTGCTTTCTACTTGTCTATTGAAAGGAGCAGGTAATGCTTGAATTGTTTTTCTCTCTCCTTTTTATTTTTTTAAAATATTTTTTGACCAATTTTACATGCTTATGTCTGGTAATCTGAGCAACTAATTTGAAGGCAACAATAAGCAATATAATAACCATGGGTGACTTTCTATCATTTTGCTTATTGAAAGTCCATGTTGTTTCTGGTTTTTTGAAACTATTTTTTTGTGTTCTCTTTAAAAAGCAAAAAAGAGAAAAAATGAGCCAATACAATAAAATGAACTTAGAATCTGTCCAAGTTCCCTGCCCTAATGTGCCTTAGACAAGCAAGTAGCCATTAGCAATACCACCTAACCAGAGTAGCTCATCCAGGCCTAAAGAAATGTGATGCAGACCAGTGGCCCATAAGTTGCTGAGGTAGTGAGTGAACTCAGTAGATATTAATAATTTTAACCACATTATGTCATATTTCACAAAACTGCATATTTTAGTAGCTGTTGATGCTTAGGCATTCAATAAATTACATGCCTTTGTTCCTTAGTTCAAAAGTTTGGATAGTTAAGTCAGATCAAGAGAATCAAATTCCTTAGTTGGCTCCTGGAGACTGTGGACGAGATGACACTGGCAGGGTGTCATTGCTGAATGGTTTATTTTAACTAAAGATGAGAGTGCTACAGTCAGTGAGAGCTCCTGGAAAATAGTGTCTGCTTAGGCCAGCTTCGGCAAGCCTACTTTCCACTGAGCCGACTTTCAATCTCTGAGCTTTTCCGAGCAGCCAGACTAGGGGTTTAGCCTAGTCTGGTGTCCAAGCACAGGCTTGTGTGCATTAGGCCCTGGCCTCCCCCGGGCACCAAAACATAGGAGAGCTTATGCCACTCTTAAAGATCTTCTTTTTAAACCTCTTACTCTTCCTGTAGAAGCCGGTAGATACAATTTTTCTTATTTTCAATAAAACAAACACATTCCATTTTACAATCATCAGACAGGTCTGTTGCAATATAAACTCCAGCACTTTCATTTCCTGTATATTTTGCATTGAAATATCCTGGAAACTACTTCAGCATTACTCATTAGTGATTCACAATAATTCTACACAAGTTGCCGAATAGTAAGGAGGACGGTGGGACGTGCAGCCTGGCCTTGTGCTCTAACCCTGCACCCTGTGAGCGAGTCTCACCACCCGGGGGAAAGTTATGCACCTTTTCCTTGTGACTGGGTCATGAACAGGGCCCACGAGGCTGACTGGCGCCATGGAAACCTCCCTTGACATCCAGCACGGCTGGGCCTCCGTCCTTCCCTACTAGCTGTTCAATCTTGTTTAGCGCTGAAGTTATGCAGATTTCACAGAGGTGCTAAGTGTCGTAATAAAATAAGGTCTGCACTTTGCAGCGTGGAGTACGGGTCCTAGATAATCGTATGGCACTAAGGACTGGCGTTGCTTTGTGTTTATTCTTAGATTTTCACATTCCTATACTTAATTCCTTATTTTTCTTTAATGTATTTGATACAGGGTCTCACTATGCAGCTTAGGCTTGTGTGATCCTCCTGTATTCAGTCTCCCCAGCGCTGGGATTAGAGGCGAGAGCCACCACTCCTGGACTCCGTTGCCCACTTAGGATGTCGAGGGGTGAGATGGGCCCAGTATGTGGCACTGAGCATCAAGCCCTGGTCCCTACATTTGCCTAAGCAGGTGCTTAGTCCTCCGAGCTGTCTCACCGGCCCTTATTTTTAACTCTTCACAGGTTTTCTGAGATTGCTGCCCCCTGAAGCAGCACATGTATGACCTCACATTACTTCTCTACTTTCTCTGCTCATCAGAATTCTTGACACACAAAAGCAGTAGAATCCAAGGCTCTTCACCAAAACCAGTGAGTCTCCGTGTTACCTGGTGGGACAGAGCAATGTCACCCACTAAGAATTTCTGATTTAAATGTATATATTTACATTGATTTTCTGATTAATAATTTGAGCTCCTATTTCCCTATAGACAGATAATAAGAAAAGAAAAAAGAAAAGCAGAAGAAGCCTACAGAGCAGTCTCCATCTTCCTCCCAGAAGTCTAACGGAAGTCCACATTGTCTTGCCCTTTCCTTACCTATGGCTTTAAACCTGCATCTGCCTGGCCATTGTGCCAATGTGAGGAAGCCTGTAGGTCTGGCCTTACAATCTGCTGAGCTCCCCTGGGCCTATGCTTGGAGACTAAGCCACCTTGGGCCCAACACTGAATCTTCATGGCCTGTTCCTGTGTTTGAGAAATGTTATGATGATAATGATTATTCATGAAGAATGTGTATTTTTCTAAATTTTATGCTTTTGTTCTAGGGGCTCACTACACAGATTGGACTTGTAGTGATCCTCCTGTTTTCAGGCAGACGCCACCATGCCTTGTCTCAGGCATCAGCTGGCTCAGTGCACCTGGGGTGGGGCCAGTGTGCCATGTGGCACCAGGGACTGAAACCTGATCCCCGTGCTTGCCAGTGCTTAGACCACTGGGCTATCTCCCCAGCCAAGAATGTGTGTCTTACTGCACCTAAGCAGTACAACAATAGATTAAGATACCTTAGAACTATTAACACAGCACACGCACAAGCGTTATGCTGAAATTCTGGAACCTGAGAGTAGTTGTAAAATGAAAGAAGAGCACTGAGTTAAATTTACTCTGTATTGTAAGTGGTTGTGCAATATTAGTCAAGGTGGCCTGACTCAGCATCATGTAGTCCACGAGCTAGAATGTCAGCCTGAGTACTGTGTGCTCAGTCACTGAAATGAGAAAGACTACCTTAGGCTGAACAATATGGTTAAAAAAATACTGAAGGGCCCGGCAGGATGGCTCAGTGGTCTAAAGCGCCTGCTTAGGAAAGCTTGGGCAGCTACAGGGACCACGGTTCGATCCCTGGCACCACATGCAGTGCCAGCCCTGCCCTCAGTGCAGGCTGAGCCAGCCATAAAAATAAACAAACAAACAAACAAACAAACAAAAAAGTTCTGAAACAAGAAAGAAAAAAAAAAAAACTGAAAACTTCTGGATCCACCCCGTGTAGATCTGTGGAGGAATCTTGCCTGGGGCATCTCTAAGTTATCACTTGCACCCTTATGACTAACCCCCCATGTGGTATTTTATTTATTTATTTATTTATTTATTTATTTATTTTTCTTGTTTCAGAACCTTTGTTTGTTTTACTCATTTTTATGGCTGGCTCAGTCCACCCCGAGGGCAGGGCTGGCTCAGCATGTGGTGCCGGGGATCGAACCGTGGTCCCTGAAGCTGTCCAAGCTTTCCCAAGCAGGCGCTTTAGACCACTGAGCCATCCTGCCAGGCACCCCCCCCCATGTGGTATTGAGTTCATATCTCAATCATAAATTTAAATTTCACTGACACATTCTACCAAACATACAATATTAGAGAAGCAACAACACTACCTGTAATTGTAAGAGTGCTGGAGTTTGTGGCAATTCAACTTACCAAACATTCTGGTGAAAAGTCAGAGAGAATTGGGAATTTTAAAGGCGTGGTGTGCTGAAGACTAGAAAGAAGGCATTTTTAGCATAGCAGGATGCTCAGCGCCGCCCAAACAAGAGAAGATGTAGCACACATGCGCTTGGGACCTTGTGGCACGTGAAACCGGAAGTTTGTCAGTGCCATAGCGGAGGCAGCCTCCTCCAGGCAGACACTTGTTGGCTGCGGAGTAGGCACAGGGAGTTTTCCTCTCCACATCGTACTCCTTCTTCTTTTTAAAAGCTGGTTCAGCCCACCCTGAGGGTGAGGCTGGCGTGGCATACGGTGGCAGGGACAGAACCGTGGTTCCCTGCACCTGTCTAAGCTTGCCTAAGCAGGTGCTTTAAACCGCTGAGCTATCTCACCAGCCCCAACTTCATGCTTCTTGTCTCAGTCACTGTAGCATGGAGGGAGAGAATGCAAGTCACTGTCCTTGTTCTAATCCTGTCTAGGGCTCGCTTCAGGCCTCACAAACGTGTCCCTTGTAGGATTCAATCATGAAGTAGATAATGTGAATATTTCTAGTGACATCAGGCTACATAAATTTTCTAACTCTGAGAGGACAGTGCTGTTTTGAAAAGGCTCTTACATTTGTACTGCACTCTCTTCAGCATTTATTTTGCTAACCTTATAGTTAGCCACAGATATATTCAATTTATCTGTCTAGTTTACGCGGAAGTGTATGTTCAACTCAGTCTAATCCATTCGAAATGCTGTCAATTACATAAAATTACTTTGATAAACTGTCAATCAGCATCTCCACCTCAGACTCATAGAGCTCACTGATTGTATTCTTCAACACTGTTTCATTAAAGTTTGTATTTGCATTAGTATGAATTTATTAAAAATTTGTAATTTAAAACTCAGATCGTCTTAATTTTGCAGAAGATTCACTCCTTTAACATACCCTTGTGTACGTTTGAAAATTCTTATTTTGAGATAGCTTTTGGCTTACAGAATGTAATAAAGAAAATATCACAATTTCTTGCACACATTTCTCCCAGCCCCTCAAAGATTATCACACATGACCGTGGTACACTCTTTATATTGTCAGAGTGCCCCGCTGACTACTAAAACTTGTAGCTCAGCACTTGGTACGCAGTGCCTTCTCTACAGCCAGGACCAGGGGGTCCCATGTGGGTCTGTTTGTCCCTTCTCATGGGCCTCTTTCTGCCTGGGATAGCTCTTTGGTCTTGCTTTCTGTAAATGGTTTCAGGTTAGATTTATCAAATTGTTTCTCATGGTTAGACTAAGGGTAACTTCCCGATGATAAAAGTGCACTGATTATGAAGTATTGAGCATCTTACTACATCTTACTCATTCAGTGACTCTAGCTCTGGTGTTCTGCTACTGTAACATTAGAACTTCTTTCTTTGATTCTAGTCCAAGCTCAGAGACCTGGGTCTAGGTGCTTCTGTATTCCTCTATTTCCCTTGGAGACAAAGGGATGCTTGTGTGGGAACGCCGGTGAGATCGTGAGGTAATCTGTTGCAGCAGCACACGCTTAGCACGTTCGCTAAGCCATGGCAATAGGTGGCATTCTTCTGCTTTCTAGTGCAGCTGCTTTCCACTAGGCTATGTGGTGTGTGACTATAAAGCTCGCAGCATCTTTTAGAAATGATGGTGAAAAAGCCTGAGGTGGTATATGTCAAGAAAGCAGAATCTTGTGGGCAGACTGATTAGTTCCACTTTGAAATAAAGAATTGTCTGCTGCAGACCTCCCACTCACTATACCTGTGGCATGTTTCCGGGAATGATGGTGTAAAAACAAGGGGGAAAGGCCCTATGTTCCCTCAGTAGGGCTCTGACCAGCTGCCTCTGTGGAAGAAAGATGGCTGCTCCTTCCAGAGTGCCCCGGCCTCAGCAGTGCTGCAAGGCGTTAGAAGTCTCTCTTTTAATTTGTCATGCATCCAGATAGGCAAAAATAATAGCACAAAGGTTTGCAGCTGAACTAGGGCTACCACATCCTCCAGTATCCTGCTCCATAGAGTTTTTGACATTTCTTTTGCTCTTACCTTTGAATTTCTGTATTCTATACTTACCTTACTAACTTCTTGAATTCTATTTTTGACATCAACTATGAGAAGAGAAAGTTCTAACTCTTCCTCTTGTTGCTGTCAACACACACACACACACACACACACACACACACACACACACACACACTCTCAGGCAAACGTGTACACATATGACACATATACCCCATTTCCTGATCTCCAACCCTGTCACCATAGCATACTTAAATATTTATTACTTACACTGTAGCAGTAATGTAAATACTATTCATTGCTAAATTGCCTAGAACAGTTCAATGACCTTTTGCATTTATGGTCCCGAAAGTTAACTGTCTAGCTTTCTTTTGCTTAGTTTCCTAGGAAGATTACCAGCATTCAGCCCAAGATTCCTCCAAACATGGAAGTTGCATTAAGGTGCACCAATTCTGTGTTCTTAAGGAAGGCTCTCCACAGACTCCAGCTCCCCAGCACTCTTCCCAGCACCCACCCTGGTATCTCCCTCACCTACACCCTGAGGATGTCCACGGCTCCTTTCTGCCCCAGACTCTGGGGTCCTGGGTAGATTGTTGGGTGCTGCTTGGTCACAGCTCTCCACATGATAAGAAAAGAGGAGACACATAGTTTTAAGCATTCATACTTAATAAATTCTTTTTCTAGATCTGGAAAGAACATTCCTTCTGAAATATAAAATCTGATTATTTCCAGCTTTTAGCTTTGCTGTTGAGAAGGGCAGAGATGATTTTATTCTTAATTTCTCATATCTGACATTTTTCTTCCTGTGAAAGCTTCTGATATAGTTGTTCCTGGAATTGTGATATTTTACAACGTTAAGGTTGATTTGGTTTTTAAAAATCTTTAAAGAAGGCTGAGTATTTTTATCCATCTTTTGAATTTGAAATGCACACCCTTCAGTTTTGAGAAATGTCTTTATTAAAGATTTAAACATTTTTTCTCTACTCAATGCCTTTTGATCCTCCTAAAATTGTTTTTATTAGAGACAAAGGCCTCGTAAACAGGCCCTGCTTTTCTTGTCCATTCTCTGCTATTTCTCCTATGTTTGGCTTTTCTGCCCGTTTGTGGTCTTTCTACATTCTTTTGTCTACTACTTCTACTGAACTTGCCACATACTTTGACTTTAATTCATAAAAGGTATTTCTGGACTACCTTGAGATTTGTTTTTAAGAGAAGTTTTATTTTAATGATTATAATTAAAGTAAGGTAGAGAGATTTTCCACGTGATCCTATCCCCTAAGTGTTGGCTGTGTGTATGTTACAGTTGATGGCCCTATGGCAATACGTCGTGCCCAAGCAAACCCAGACTTTAGCTTCGAGCTCACAGCAAGGTATATTCTCAGTTACCACAGGACATAGAATCTTGTTGGTGCCGTAGACACCATGTTCTGCTCCCCCACTTCCCACTGGTGTCTACCACCGACCTTTCTACCATCTCCATAGCTGAGATTTCTCCAGAATGTTCCATAACTAGAATCACATTATTGGTACAAAAATTTCTTGTCACTGAACTAAGAGAATGCCGTATACATAGTTCTATATTCCATAATTGCAGTGGGCTTTTGGCAGAACTGGCAATATTGGAAGCTGTTGATTTAAGCCTTTTACAGCTCAGCATACTAATGTAGTTTTATGTTTTATACGTCATGGTTAAACTTTTCTGCTGGGTAGTTAAGGGCAAGTTAAAGCAAGGCTTGTGCAACAAAATATGTAACTTTTGTATTTCCCAAGGTCAGTCAAATTCCCTCAGGATTTCCTTTGAAACCATGTACAGTACTTTGTAGAACTGTTGTCAATGTCAACCATCTGGATGAGTCATGGCCATCATTTTGGATTGGCTGACTTTACTTACTAATGTGCAGTTAATGTCCCTTTGCTTCTTTTGACGGCCCATTCATTTTCCAATGCTGAATCACATTCTTCTGTGTCTCATACTTTTCAACTTTTGTCTTTCTTTCTAGGTCCAAGTCAGCAACAATAACAACCACAGTCCTTGTGGGGAGGTGCTGCACGGGGAAAAAATTACACTACTTTTTTCACCTCTTGCTCCCTCTCTCCCTGCCCTCTATCTCTTCAACCCATCCCTATGGGCAAGAGACCATTTTCCATGCTTCTATCACCTGTCTTTTATTCAATTCTTTATAGTTTGGATCTCTCCTAGCAAATAAACCAGGTGATACTTTTGCTTGCATGTCTGATTCATTTCGCTGAACAACAGGATCTCAACATGTGTCCACTTTCCTACAAACAGCTCAGGTTTATCCGTTGTGGCAGTGGGGTGCCCCAACTGTGCAGATCCCACATGTCTTTGTGCGCTCATCTGTTAATGGACATAGAGGCTGCTTTTGAGATGTAACTATTATGAATTCTGCTGTTATGAACAAGGTAAAGATGGTTATGCATGCCTTTCTGTAATGTGACATCTCTAACTCATTGAAGCAGATACTTAGGCAGGGAATGCTTGGGTTAAATGGAATTTCTGCCCTATAAATTCATGATAGCAAATCAAGACTCATATATCTACTGTGTACTAAACTAAAATCAAAATGGAAGTCCAAGATCTAAATGTTAAAACAGAAACACTTGGACTAGCTGGATGATAAAATAGATAAAGCTTCTGAAGAACAGAATTCTTATTGCACCAGTTATAGCTCCAACAACAAACGGGATCATCTCAGATCAAAAAGCTTCTTCACAGCAGAGGAAACAACTGACAGAGTGAGAAGATATTGTATAGAATGGAAAAAATTGCACATGATTCCTCAGACAAAAAACTCACCTCTAGGATGTAAAAAATCCCAAAGTTAGATACCTCGGAATTTAAAAACAATATAATGCAAACTAGGCAAATAAAATGAATAGACCCTTCTCAGGAGCACCACAGATCTTGTAACCCATTTACGTACCAGAGGACATCTTGGTTGCTTTCTTCTTTGGAAAATTGTGAACCAAGCTGCTATAAATGTCCATGTGCAGGTTTCCACGTGGAAAAAGTTTTCAACTTCTTTGAGTAGATACCTTAGAGAATGACGGCTCAATCGTATGGTAAGATACTGCTTTGTTTTGTAAGAAACTGTCTTCCAAAGTGGTGGTGCCACCCCGAATACCTACCTGTGGCTGCTTCTTCTTCTCTTCAGTTCAAGGTGTTGAATCCCAGAACCAGAGTGTACCCACAGGCCCTCTACCTGTGAGCTATGGCTCTGCTCCCAGTGTCCTTTTTAAAAACAACTTTTTCTTTCTTTGTTTCTTTCTTTCTTTGTTTCTTTCTTTCTTTCTTTTTCTTCCTTCCTTCCCTCCTTCCTTCTTCTTCTTCTTCTTCTTCTTCTTCTTCTTCTTCTTCTTCTTCTTCTTCTTTTCTTTCTCTCTTTCTTTCTTTCTTTCTTTCTTTCTTTTCCTTCCTTCCTTCCCTCCTTCCTTTTTTCTTTCTTTCCTTCTTTTTTTGTATTTTAGAGAAGGGTCTACAGGGTGCCCAGGGTCTCTCTACTAGATCAGACTTATAATGATTCACCTGTTTACAGCCTCCCAAGAGCTGGAATTACAGGCACGAGCCACCACGCCCAGTTTCAATTGCCATCTCAGTACACCCTGGAGGTAGGTAGGGTTGGCATGTCAGACCCAGCCCCTGAGCCTGCTTGGAGGCACTTTAATCCACTGAGCTATTTGGCCAGCGATAAAAAGAAATTTTCAAACAACTTCCTCTTTTCATTTTATGGACCCAATATCTTCCCCTTTCTTCATTCTAGGACCCTATAACCATATAATAGTGATTTTATGAATATTAAGGTTTCATCCCTCTCTTCTTCTTAAGCTATTGTCCCCTATTGACAGGTTTTGATCCTTATCTTTGATGTAAGGCATCTGCTCGCTCTCGCTGTTTGTTACTGCGTACAGAGGGGCTATCTAGACCCTGACTTGGATATCTGTACTGGAACAGTGCTACAGATCAATGGTGGGCTGTTAGAATGCAAATGGGATGGAAAGCTTGACCACTTAGTTCCTGACATCATTGTGGGTTTTTCATGAGTCTGTTCAGAATCCCTACAGATATCTCTCCTTCCTTCCTATTTGGAATTATCAGCCTATCTTGTAGATTTCTGGGAATGAAGTGGGAAAGATAAACCCATTGTAGGTTGAAAACGTTATCCATCAAGGGGCAAGTGAGATAGATCAGTGGTCTAGTGCACCTGCTTAGGCAAGCTCAGGCAAATGTACAGGGACCGCTGTTCAATCCCCAGCACCACATGCTATGCCAGTCCCACCCCCAAGGCAGTCTGAGTGGCCACAAAAAATAAAACAAAATAAAATACTGTCCATGAAAAGCACATTTACTACCCCTAACCCAGGCAGGGAATAATGCCCCAGCTCAGCCTCACAGCACACGGCAGAATGGCAGAATGTTGGTTGCCACCCCTGGGCCACTTGGCTGACTGAGGGCTGTGGCTTGCTGCTGACTCCCTGCATGGCAAGAGAGCGCTGCTGGCAATGGTGGGCCTTGGGAGAGGAAGTAAGCTTTATGCTCAGCATCTGTGGCTTTCACACTACCTTTGAGAAATCATGAATTAAACCACTGCCAGAAAAGGTCCTTTGTAGATCTGACTCCAACCACCAGAAAGAGGAAAGCAACACCCTTTCTTCTCCCTAGAGTCAGAAAAGAGGTGAGTCCCTTACCCTGCAGGCAAGACAGGGTTGACCACTAAGGGGACTGAGGGGCTCTGCAGCTCTCTGCTGTGGGCACCAAATGCCTCCTCCTCCTAGTGCATAAGGCGAGGATGTGGCTGACAAGGATGGCAGACTGAGGAGCACACTCCCAGGCCTGCTGATCACATGCCATCCTTGGGCCGGGGGTGCCTCACTGACACAGTGCCTGCCTAATACATCTAAGGCTCCAGGGCCCTTTCCAGCACTGCCGCAAAAAGAAAACCTGAAACACCACTGTCAACAGTATTTCTTTCCCCATAAGATCGCGAAGAAAGACAAATGTACCAATTAGATCACATTAGACCAGTGGTGGGGAATTCCTTATTTCACTTGAGCTTTGCTGCTGGTTCGTTGTTCAGCATCTGTCAAGTCTCGTTACCACTGACTTTAGGAGGCACCTCTAATTTATCGTCTCTTTTCACATAAGAATAAGAGATTAGGTAACACAGCTAATTAGAGTGAGAAAAAAATCATATGTAAAATGACCAAGCAGGGTATGCAGTTCTACCTCAGCTCAGATGCACTTTTTCTTATTCATGAGGTAAAAATAACACCTAGTAAATCTCTGGTATTTGTGCTTTGGTTGACCTCAGTGTCTGCATTTCCTTTTCAAATTAAAAAGCACCTTTGTGTGCTTTAGCAAGCCTTCACAAAAATGCATATGCTCAAGTATTTTTCCCCATCTGCCTTCCAAATGGGAGGAGATGCAGCAGAATCTGTGTCAGGAGGGAGAACCTGGGAGCCAGAGAGCTACTGCAGGGTCTCAGTAGAGAATTTGCTGGAAGTCCTGCCTAGTCACTAAGGCCCAGGCCTGAATACTGGCTCCAGTTTCACAGTGTTATTCAAGGTGATTCTTTAGGGCCAGCAGGTGAAAGCCATCCTAGAGTTGCCTCTGTGGAAGGGAGCAGGCAGGGGGCTTGTGACACAAGGGCTAGGGATGGGCGCACAGTGGAGGGTTGGCAAGAGCCCAACTCATCTGGAAGATGGTCAAGATATCTAGAAGAATAAATGCCAGACAAAGGGGCATGGTACACATCTTACCCACCAGCAGCAGTCCAGTTTGCTGGCCCAAGAAAACCCTAGAAATGTGTTGCCTTCCTCCCTCCCAAGTGTCTTCTGCCATTCGGTTTCTCACCACAGGAGACACCTAGTTTTAGACAGGTAGCCGTTATGTGGGCAGAAAGATAAAAACACACACAACATGAAATGAACTGAGGACAAAAGTGAAAGCTTTACCAGAGTTGACTGGAAAAAGGGATCAATTTAGAAAGAGTAGAAGGTGTGCTGGGATAGAACGCTTTTAATTCTACACCAAGAAGAGGAATAACCCAGTCAAATGGAACCTCTAGATCTAGGTTTTTGAGGCATCTCCTCACTGATTTCCACCGATAGTGGTTGCCCTAGTCTGCACTCCCACCAACAACAAGAAGCTTTTCTCTCTCCCCAAAGCCCAGCACCAATTGTTATTGGTTGATTTCTTGATGACAGCCATTCTTTCTGGGGTGAGGAGGAATTTCATTGTTGTTTTAATTTATATCTCTCAAATGGCCAGTGATGTTGGACATTTTTTCATGTATCTATTTGCCATTTCTACTTCTTCATCTGCAAAGTATATATTCATATCAGATGCCCATTTTGGATGTTTATAATAGCTAGATCTTAGAAACAACCCAAATACCAGTTCACTGATGAATGAATCAAAAAGACACGCTTTTGAAGAAGACAGAAGGGTGCTATAGTACTTTAGTCATAAAAAAGGATGAATTTGAGACATTGATAGCCAATTGAGTGGACCTTCAGATTATACTTTTAAGTAAAATCAGTTGGATAAATGTGGAAATGTTACATTGTTTCTCTGGTGTGAGAAAACGGAAGTATGAATAAGAGCCAAAATATATAACAGTTGCATCATAAAATAGGAAGAAATTATTCAAAAGAAAAGGGGAAATAGGGAGGGGTAGGGAAAAAGGGAGTGAAAAGAAATAAATGAAAAAAGAAGGATAAAATAGAAACATAGATTATAAATAAGTAGGGGATGAGGTGTTGAAGGGATTGGGGGGAAATGGGAAGAGAAGGAATTCAGATATATCACAAACAGTTAGAAATTTCCCATGATGAATGTGATCATTGTGTGTACCTAAATGGTGCAAATAAACAATGAAAAAGAAACACCAGAGGTATGAATCCTGAAAGAGTCTGCGTCTCTTCCCTCCATTGTCCTTTCCTTGGAGACCTCTTCACTGGGCTTCCCAGGAAAAGATTTTCAAAGTTTTAGTCCTTCCGCCAGTTTGGGGCTGGAGAGATAGCTCCGTGGTACAAGTGCCTCCCTGGCAAATGCAAGGTTGTGAGTTGGAACCCCAGTTCCTGCCCACAAAAAAAAAAACAAAAAACAAACAAACAAACAAAAAAAACCTCCTATCTTCTGCCAATTTATGCTTTCAGGTTTTAAGATCCATTCTTAGAATTTAAGGGGAACAATTATTCATCAGTTTTTCAATAACATGGTAATACCGTATATATTTGAGAGAAGGCAACTTGCTTCTGTCTTTCCTCAGAAAGTGGTAGACATTTCAACACAAAATCTTAATGAGGCCTTGATAGCCTCTAAGGATTTCTAGGTTTGAAAAGTGAAACTAGGCACTAAATCTTAAACACATGATAAAAACTTCTATAGTGGATTTATCAACATATCCTTACATCTGGCAGTGTTTGCATTATTACACATGATCAGTTCAAGAACTGCCTCCATTTGAATATTCTCTGGCTGACATGTAATAAACTGATGCTGGGGGTTTTAAACCCAAATTTTGGGCCATGAAAATAGGATGCAGCTATGGCCTCTTCTGACCTGTCCATAGGTCAGAGCTCACCGCAGGAACCCAGCAACACTCCCAGGATTCCAGCCAGCAAATGATTTTGTGTGAGAGGTAGATACTTTGGCTGCAGGAAAGGGGTGCACATGGCCAGGGCCTCCAGGACCCAGGAGGCCCCAGGTGACTCAGAGCTTACCTACAGTGAAGGTCCTGCCTCTCAGGCCCTGAAGGTGGACAGCACAGTGTCTGCTGCACACTCAGATGCCCGGGGGTCCCCACCCCATGGCACCAACTCCAAACTTTACCTCAGAGCACTCTTGAAGAAAATTTCTCATACTGTGCTGCCCACAAGCTGAATGAGGCAGTGCTTCAGCTGTTGTGGGCTTCGAGGGCGCAAAAGCACACACAGGGCAATTTATAATTTATTCCTCCAAGCATGAGAGGCTGGGAGCCCAGATTGGGGACTGATGTGATGGGTCTTCCCGGAGCATGGCAGAAGAGAACAAATTCACTTTTCCGTGAGTGGCACGCAGTGTGGCTGCATGTTCCATGTTCAACCTAAAGGGCCACAACTTCTTTCCCTTATAGACGGAGATACTGCAGGAGTCTCCAACACCGGATGATGTTAAGGTTGCCTCTTGGTTCCAGTAAGGTGGCTTGTAAGAGAGGAGCTTCTGTGGCGCTGCTTCTATGGTATGTTGTTCTCCAGATGCAGAGGAATATGTGCATGTTTTATGGAAGACAAAGCCAAAGAGAACCCAAACTGCATCATTGATAATGACGTCACTTGAAAATGTTCACACGGTTGAAATAAACCGCTTCCTGCAAGCAGGCCCAGGGACTGGGGGCTGGCCCCACCTCCTGGGTGCCGTGAGATGGCAACTGAGACTGGGCGTGGTGGCACACGCCTGTAATCCCAGTTCTTGGGAGGCCGTAAACAGGTGGATCACTAGAGTCCGATCTAGTAGTGAGACCCTGAACACCCTGTAGACCCTTCTCTAAAATACAAAATAAATAAATCATAAATAAATACTACTTCTACTTCCAACAGCACCTGGAGGGGTTTCTAAGTCTGTTCAGTAGAGTTGTCACCCGACCCTAGGAGGAGACCTGATGCTGAGCTCAAGTGACCCACAGAAGTGAGGGACTGCGGGGGTTGTCGTGTCGGGATCCGAAGCCAGCTTCCCTTTCCTTTACAGGTGGTCTTGACTCGCACGAGTTGGACCTAAGAGATTTTCTGCTCTAAAATGGTACAAAAATGACACATAGACTGTAGAAAGCAGCTACATTTCACATTTGGAGTTAGGGCTTTTTCCTTCGTGAGTGGTATGCGGCGAAATCTCTCTTGCGCTGCTGGGCAGCGTGGGGCATCTGAATTGGGTCGCAGAAAGCCGTAGGTTTCCAGGGAGGTGACTGAAACTCTGCAGCGCGCTGTGTCCCTAAATTAAGCATTGCAAGAGGCCCAATTAGGAAGCATGTTTCAACTTAGGATATTTTCAACTTCCCAAAAGTTTACTGGAGCCTGGCCCCACTGTAAGTTGAGGCGCATCTGTATTTTGCTTTAGTCATCAGCAAAATACTGGAAAAGGGGGTGTGGGGGCAGGTGTTCATCTTCCCTAAGGGAATGGGCAAGGAAACAGAGGACTCAGGGATACTAGATGCAAGACAAGGACATCAGTGTGGCTTTCTGCTGCCCTGGTTAAGACAACTGAGCAAGACCCAGGTGGGAGAAGCCTGGGAGACACAGTTCTTCCTCACCTGCCCGCACCCAGCACCAGCTGGTTCCCCTTGCTGCCAGGGCCCACTGACCCCCTCCCCCACTTCTGCACACCTATTTGGGGCTGCTCCTGCACTGTGAGGCCCAGCACTGGGAGCAAGTTCTGTGCAACACTACGTGACCAGATCCCAGGCTAGCAGCCGATGCATATCCCAGGGAGGGTAGGGACGACAGACAGAGTGTGGATGAGCAGAGAAGAAGCTCTGTGTGATAGCAGCGCAGCACCTGCACACTGCCCTGCATCTGGCCAGGGCTCTAACAGCGCTGGCAGCCATATGCTGAGATTGGCTCCTCTGTTGTAACCAAGATATCCTTTGGTGGGAGAGGAGGGCAACGAGAGTGGAAAGGATGTGGGTACTCTCTGTGTTCCTTCCGCTAAATTTCACTGTGAAGACAAAGCAGCTCTAAAGAGTGAAATCCACTGAAATTGTGCAGACTCAAAAGGCATCAGCACCCTCCAGGTCGCTGCATGCCTGTGTCAGCTTCCATGTTGCTCTGCTGAGGGCTCCTTGATATCTCTTGGCTACACACCCTGCCTGCTATGGAGTGGAGCAGCCTAGCACCGAGGATGAGTGGTCCACAAGAGTAGAGACAGTACTGTTGATCTGGAATGAAAACAAACTTGAAAGCTGGCAGAGAAGACCGTGTAGGCCATTTGGTCTTCCTAGAAGACGCTTAAAGCCTCGCCAAGTGTGGGAAACCCAAAGAATTATGGGTAATCTTATGCATGCACGTGACTGGTCCTCACTGCAGTGTTCTCCCTTGCTGTGCCCTGTCTATGTCCACTAACCTGATCAGGATGTCCCATTCTGTGGGCTTTAGAGCAGCAGCCTGCCCCTGCCTGGTGGCCCAGACTCCTTGGCCATCTTCCCCTGGCTACACAGTGGGTCCTCACAGCAGAGCACCTGTGGCCTCCCAGCAGTAAGCTCTGTCTTCCTACCATGTACACCTTCCTATATCCACAGTTCTACAGCTTGCAGACTGAGGGAGCACCCTAAACACTGACCTCTGAAGCATCTCTTTGTAAAAAAGTGATTTTATGTCCCCATTGTCTGTACTTAGAAACTGCAGTGCCACCCCTAAGGAAGGCCAGTGTTTCAGTGGGACCTGGGTGATTCCAGTGTGTTCTCTGGAAATAAAGTTAACCACACACAGGTCCACATCTTATCAGAGAAACCCATAATAGCAAGTGGACTTCCCACAATGCACTTGTGTATAGTGGGAGAGCATGAATGGCCTCTTCTCTGTCTGTGTGGCCACTCCTCAGCTGGAGCTGGAAACATAGTACTGAAATCAGGACAAAGGGGTTATTGGCTTGCAGTGCGGAGTTGGAGGACATGAAATCTAGTCTGTGAGATGACGCCATCAGGAGTCAGAATCTGAGGAGGCCCGGGGAAGGAGCCTCACCCAGCCATGTCCTCAGAGTGTGTGTTTAAGAACAGGTTAATTACTGTGCTTGGGATTCCCAGGTACCTGTGTTCCTTGAGGGAGCTAACCTGAGCAAGCTGGGTCATCAGCAGGCTCTCCCTGGCATGCATCAGTGCCTTCAACAGAAGGGACAGGGGAAGAAATAGAGGTCCCGCAGCCAGTCAAATTCAGACTTCTTTAGTTTGGGGCACAAATTTAAATGGGTGGAGGTAGGGAGGACAGTATAGAGTATCCTTTAAGATTTACCTTTTGAGGCATTAATACTGGCACTAGTGTTGCTAAAGTTGACCCAGTGTGACCTGGGGCCACAGGGCCATGTGCCAAGACAAATTGTTAGAAACCTGATCTCTAAGCCACGTGTAAGGCTGCTGCTTCAAATGTCCAGCCAGGTGTGGGAAGCTCCCAGGAACATGAGTGAGATTCGTAAGAACCGAAGCTGAGAGCCCCATTCTGAAATGTAGGTGTAGGAGACAGGAAGGGCGTGGCTGGCTTTTCTTCCACATTTGGGGACACTGAGTCGGCTTCAAGCACTGTGATGAAATGCTGCGAGGGAGAAGAGATGAGTTCAACTCATAGTTTGGGGTTCAAAGCAGAGGGCCAACCTTGGCATCGTCCTGCGGTGTGGACAGCAATGCCTGGAGCTTATCCTTTTGGGGATGCTTAGAGGGGGGTGCAGGTAGGACACCCCCGGGGTAGCTGAAGGCTGTGTACTTACCACAGGATTATCATACGCTCTGTCTCTGAGGAAGGTGGCCCTTGTGAAGCTATAACATGCATTTGCTGTCCTCTCCCAGCTCCCTTTGTCTCTGGTGTTTCTTCCACCCAGAAACAAAGGCTAAGACCCTGATTGGCCTAGATTACACCAATCAGTGAGACAGCTATTTTTAGAAAGCAGTTTATCCCTATAAGCATGAGTGCAGTGGTTCCCTGGCCCTTGGGAGATCCTTTCCAGTCCTCCCTGCTTTGGAGCGCACCCTCCTTGCCAGGCAGCTGTCGCTTGCGTTTGCAGCCTTGCAGCTGAGCGTCTGCCTCATAACACCTTCTCTGCCTGCCTCCTTCTGGACAGCCTGAGTTTCCCACTCTCCACTGGGGGCCTTTGCTCAGAATTTTCCCTCTGCCCCCTCATCAGAGTGAAGGGGAAGCAATCTGGACTCCTGCAGTGGGGAGGCAGGAGGTTTTTGAAGACCACTGGTCCCCAAGGACCCCCTTCCTGATGCTGCCTGCTGGACAGTGAGAGGCTGCATCTCTGGCCAAGAGGAGGGGGCAAAGGGGCCGAGGTGGCTGCTTTTATGAGAACGCAGAGAGCCATGACCGCCCCAGCCACCATAGGACCTTCCCTTAGGCCCCAGCTCAAAGCTTGCAGCACCTCCAGACAGTGCCCACAATAACAGGACCTTTGAGACACAACCCGTATTTGAACCATGTGCACAGCAGTGCCTGGCTGCAGAATCCTGGCCCAGAAGGGCTGGGGTGCAGTCCCAGTTGCTCTGCCACCCAGGTAGAAACCCCAAAAATGGGCACCTGCTTGAGTTCAGGCAGGGCCTCTGCCCTAGCTCGCCCAGCCCCCAGTGGCCTGCTCCTTCGCACCTCATCCAGCTGGCTCTCAGGGCCAGTTAAAGCTGCAGTCTTTGAAGCATACTCATTTGAGTCATTAGAAGAAATGACTGTGAGAGGCTAAAGACAGATGGATTCTCATGTAACCTGAGCCCTGCCTTCTTTCCTGCAGCTAAACTGCATGGGAAACTGCATTATTAAAGCATCCAGCAAGGAACTGGAATGGCAAAAAAGCATTCTACCATTTATTTATTTATTGTTTGGCTCATTGAGGCAAGGTCTTAGATATTCAGGCTGGCCTTGCGCTCGCTGTGTAGCCCAGGATGGCCCCACGATCAGTTGTCTTCCTGCTTCAGCCTCCAAAATGGTGGGGTCACAGAATCGGTTGGACATTTGTCCTTCCAGGAAGCAGAGCAAGCCTCCTCTGGCATGGAGATCTTAGGAGCCAAGATCAACCAAGGCTGCCCAGGGGTGTGGACCACTGTTCCCTACAAAGTGGGGGAAAGCCAGGGTAGCAGAACCTGTAGGCCCACTGCGGAAGGGAGTGTGTGTGTGTGTGTGCCAGTGTTGGGCAACCCCAGGCTCGTGGGCCCTGGTCTCCAGTGCAACCATGCTCAGTGCTGGTGTGCTCCTTTGGCACACCCGCCCAGTGCATGCAGCTCTCTGCGGTGGCTGATCTGGCGTCACGTCTTTCTACCCAGGCAGACATCGCTGCTGGGTTTGGAATCCGGAAAATTAATGAAGGAAGAATAATAGAGTAACTCTGTAGACTGAAAAATGAGTCTTGAAGTTATGTTGTTTGATATGAATAAGTTTTTATTCCTTAGTCAAGGCAGATCTGAAAGCAAAATTCTGACCAAATATTTTGTATGCATGAGCATTAGATCCTGGGACAGGTGTCTTATTTTTCCCTCTTTCAGTTCGTTATAGTATGCCCAGTCCTCTGGGACTACACATATAATTAGTGGATTGATCCAGAAGTCACCCACCCTTAATCCCAGCATCTTTTTTTTTTTTTTTTTTTTTTGGTCTTCTTGAGACAGGGTCTCACTATGCAGTTCACGCTGGCCTTGAGCTCAGTTTTGCAGCCCAAGTTGGTCTTGAACTCACACTGATCCTCCTGCCTCAGCCTCCCAAGTGCTGGGGGTTACAGGCATGCGCCACCATTCTCAGCTCTAATCCCACAGTCTTTAAACCTACCATTTAGGCATGAATCAGTCACACATTCTGCATTCAGCCTCCTCTGAAAAACCTCTGTCTAAAAATGCATGGGGCTTGGGGACACAACTAGACACAAACTGTTACATTCTACCCCTGGGCCCCCAAAGACTTACACGCATTCTTTTGTGCAGAAGGCACTTAATCCATCTATAAGAGTTGCTGAAATCCTAACAATTCCAGCAGTGCTGGAAAGTCCAAGCCCAAAGTCTTCTCTGAGATGTAAGGCAAACACTTAGCTGCGAGCCCCTGTACAAATGAAAAGAAAGCTAAACACCTCCAACATTCTTTGGCACCAGATAGACATTTCCATTCTAAAAGTCATAGGGTGGCTACAAAAGAGTGGGACCAAAGCAAGCCTGAATCCAGCAGGGCGAACATCATTCCTGCATTTCTCTGGGCAGCATCACAGACCAGCTGCAGCAAGCTGTGAACCCCAATGGGCTTGGGTGGCTCCCAGGTCCCCTAGCTTTTCTCTTGGACCAACCCTACCTGCTCCTTGCAGTGCTTCTCAGAGGACCCACACCCCTGGCTTCTCTCGACTTTTGGGCTCTCCTACTCATCTTTGGCTTCACACCAACAGCGTCATACACTGCTCTCTTTGAAGCATACTTTCTCTCCTCCAGGGCTTTCAGAAATCAGATGGACATCTTAGCCCCAGAACTCCTGCTTTATGCATGTGCTTAAAACCAGAACCACTTGGATGGTGCCCAGGTCGGTTTCCAGGAGGAGCACTAGCCGGGCTTCCTTCCTCATTGGTTGTAAGGTCCAGTGCCTGTGAACCAAATCCTGAAAAACAAATACTCCAGGCCACCACCATTCTGAAACACAGTGCTTTGGGACTTTTTACTCAAAGCAGTCTTTTACTACTTTTGAAATTTTAAAGCTGCAAAGGGTGGGGTCCTATT
>PVJA010030570.1:0-25675 GCA_004027025.1 Myocastor coypus
AAAAAAAAAAAACAAAAAAAAAAAAAAAAAAAAAAAAAAAAAAAAAAAAAAAAAGAAAGAAAGAAAGAAAGAAACAAAACCTACTGCTTGGAAATCAACTCAATCAAGATGCAAGACTTCTGCAGTAAAACTTAGAAAACACTAAAAAAAAGAGGATAAAGACTCTGGGAGTGAGGGAGCTGGGGAGATGGCTCTGAGGCACAAGTGCCTGCTGGGCAAGTGCAAGGTCGTGAGTTTGAACCCTGATCCCACAAAAAAAAAAGACTCTGGGAGTGAGAATGCCTCCCCCATGTGCCCTGGAATCAAGTCCTCTCCTCAGTTGTTCATCAGCCCTGGAAACCAAGCTGCACTGTAGTCATGGTGAAGAATAAGGGATGGTGGGAAGACTGGAAGCCAGGAGCTTCCAGCAGGCCTGGGCTGCATGGAAAGACAAGGCTAGCGACTCCAGGGGTCACTTCTTCTGTGCTTAATAATTGTGCAAGCCTGGGTCCAGAGGTGCAGCTGGGGGCCATTCCCCCTGAGACATGGAGAAATGATTTCTAGACAACCAGAGAAAATGCTTGAGTGATAACCTCAGGAGCCCAGATCATGTGTTCAGTACATGGTCTATCTCATGGACTGTACCACCATGTGCAAGATTCGGTGTATCTGGGCCCAAGTAAGTGACTCCTTCCATAAGCACTGCAGAGGTCACAGGCCACCTGCTGGCCAGGTCACGGAATGTTGAAGGCATTGTATTAGGGGAAAGAGGAGGAGTTCCTGGGTCACTTGTAGGAAGATGGATGCCACTTGAGATCATGCTATTTAGTGACATCAACTAGACATGCGTAAGTTTATCCCATATGAGAAACCCAAAAGGTAAATAAAGCGCAAAAAAAAAAAAAAGTTAGATAGTAAGAAATAGGCTGATATATATTTGCAAATGGGAAGGGGACTGAGAGAAGGAGGGAGGGGGAGGAAATAGAGGCACAGGCAATGAGATAAAAAATTAAGATGTATTATGGCCGTGTGTGTCTTCTGCATGAAGTATGTCATCACTATGTACTGCAAACATGCACTGTACTAATAAAAGAAAAACTGAAACAGAGGAAAACAGGTTGTTACTGTTTAGATCTAACATGTCCCTGAACATCTCACGGGTTCAGAGGAGGGGACTGTGGAAAGTGATCGGGTCGCCGTGGCGCTCTGCTCCTCAATTGCTCAATCTATGGAGGGTTATGGATGAATATCTTAAGGGGCCCAATGAGAGGAGGGCAGGGGTGAGTGGGGCTGGGGTGACAGGAAAGGGACTCTCTTTTTGTTACTTTTTTATTTTAGAAGGGGAGAAAAACAGAAACAAATAACAAGAACAAAAAGCAACAGAAATCAATAAAAGTTGTTTTCAGCATGAGAGTAGAAAATTAACAATGAGTATTATATTATATATTGTCATGACATAATTTGTTGCTGAGGTTTCCAAATAGAGGCGTGACGGATGGATCAAACAAGCAGCAACACCTTCACTAAACCTTAATATTTTTCCTTATCTTTAGACTTTTAAAAATAATGTATTTCACAGAGAGTATGAAATAATAGATATTACAGATGATACACATTTAAAGAACAAGATGAAAGGTCTTCAACCGTTCTTGTTGTATTGCACATTGCTACCCACAATGCCCTTGCCCAGATTAACGGATATCAGCATATAGAGTTGGGCAAAGTCAACACTTTAAACATTAACTGCTGCCTTCAAGAAGCTGACAGCGATCTGTAGACAGTCACCTCTGCCACCCTGCGTATGTACCTGTGTGGCTTTCCCCGTCCTTGCTCCCGC
Organism: Myocastor coypus; assembly: GCA_004027025.1. NCBI lineage: Eukaryota > Metazoa > Chordata > Mammalia > Rodentia > Myocastoridae > Myocastor > Myocastor coypus. The sequence goes on from PVJA010030570.1 coordinate 1,817, forward strand.
GCTGACAACCTCCTACTCTCTCCTTTACTTGTCCCCACGCCTCCTCCTCTTGCCCCCTCCCCTCTGTCCTTCCTTCCCCTCATTTGCCCTTTCTCTGTCTTTTCCCCTTCCTATTTCTCTTTCTCTTCCCCTTTTCTTTCTCTGTCTCCCTCTCCTTCTCCTCCTCTTTTTTCTTTTCCTTTTTTGACAAAAGTTCTCATTCTGGAGTCAGGTTGGCCTTGAACTACAAAATCCTCCTGCTGCAGGATCTCAAATTTTGCAATCACAGGGAGGCAGCGCTGGGCATGGTTTAGGCTGTGACGTCTTGAAAATGGTGATGACAGTGATCATGACGCAGAGTTAGAGCAGCATTTGCCATGTGTCCACCTTCTTTTTTTTAAAATAATTTTTTATTTTATTTATTTTTTTTCTTGTTTCAGAACCTTTATTTGTTTATTCACTCATTTCCATGGCCGGCTCAGCCTGCCCAAGGGCAGGGCTGGCGCAGCATGTGGTGCCGGGGATCGAACCGCGGTCCCTGAAGCCGCCAAGCATTCCCAAGCAGGCGCTCCAGACCACTGAGCGCCTGTTCACCTTCTTTTCATCAAAATTCTATTCAACTCCAAGTGCTGCAGTGGAACAGACATTAACTTGAGACAGACAGGAAACCAGCTTCTAGGAAGATATGAAGGAAGCTGGAGGTCTGTAGAGGTCCACAGGGTGGGTGTCGAGAGATCCAGCTCTCTGCACCTCAGGTTCTTGCTCAGTTGAGGAGGGGCTGCTATACAGGATAATATCTCAGATCTCTCAGCGCTTCTTCTCTGCTATTTTCATTTATCAAATATAAGTGCTCAGTACTTTCTGCAAATTAAGTACAAATTAACCAACTGTCAAAGGAAGAGGGTGACATTAGACTAAAGAAAGGGGAAGAAAGATTCAGAACTAGAGTCTCACCTTTACGCAGTGTCTGTGTACAGAATCTAGATCGGGGCAGAAGCAAGACGTGGATTCTCATGAACTTTACCAGCGTGAGACTGTCCTAGCTATGATCAAAACCAGGCACATTCCTAGGACCAAGATCACCTGGATCTGGAAGCCAAATCCCAGGTACTATGTACAGGTTGTGTTTATCTATGGTACAGTGAGAAACAGGACAGGCACAAGAAGGCAAAGTTTTCTCAGAGACAATGTCATCTGCTAGGACTCAAAGAGGTTGTATTGACGTCAGGATGCTTCCAATTTCTGGAAAGATGGCTGATTGTGAACAGAAGAGGAACAGGCTCTGTGATGTCTGGGTCCAGATGGGTTCCTGGGACCCAGTAAAGATTGAAGATGAAAGTTGAAGCTCACTGGGGAAAAAGCCTTCCATAAGGAAGAGGAAGGTGGCCAGCAGCACATCCTCCTGGAGCCCAGACTCACTGTGTGGGAGGGGCAGCCCAAATCCCAAGGCCTCCACAGAAAGTGGCACCAGTGTAGAGGGGCAGAGGGCACAGTGGAATGCATAGGTAGGTGCATTATTTGGGTTCAGTTGGCCCCAGGACAGTGGGATCAGCCAGGGAACATCTTGGAGAGGGGTCCGCTGATCTTTGAAGGCAAAGCAACTGTTGGCTCCAGCTGGCAGCTCCTGGGATCAGGGTGAGGCAGAACAGAGTTCAGGTGAGCACGACATCAAGGAGCTGAGTTCAAACCTACAGGAAGCCAAGTTCTAAGTGGCAGGAAGCACACCCTATGCTGCTCCCACTTCTGCTCTCCTGTTTTCCTGAACTTTCCACTGCTTCTTCACACAGTGGCTGCTGTCCAGGCTCCCAGCAGATTCTTGTGGCATTGCTCCCCCATCATGTCAGACCCCGGGGCGCTGCCTTCTCTTTAACCTGCTTCTGCACTAGCCCCTCTCTCAGTGTGCTCAGTCAGAGAAATGCAAACTCCTTTGACACCCAGTTGCACAGACATGATCTCACCCTCTTTTCCATCTGTACCACTTTCTGCCTTTGTTCAAGCGTGTGAAATGCACTGTGCCCTGAGTCCTGCATTGCTTGGGGACGTGTCACTTAGTCAGGTCCTGCTGCAGACTCTCATGGACCTGGATGAGCTGCTCCAACCTCCTCTCCAGAAGCTGAGCCTGCTGCCGCAGCTCTGCAGCTAACTCAGTCTTCGCTCCCCTTTGCAAACACTGTGAGTTTTGCACAAGGTTGTACACATCCTTCAGGAGGAAGACACCTGCAGTTGCTGCCCCCGTGATCCAGGTGCCTTTGGACATCGCTGGTGTGATGTGTCCGATGCCTTTCGGAACCTGCTTACCGTGCGGGAGTGAGAACTCCTCAGCATTCGTGGAGGGTGTCACACTAGCTAATAAACTAGTGTTGGGCATGTCCGCCTGCATGCCACAGATGCTCTTCTCAATGCCATTGAAGGCTTGCACACACTTGGTGGCTGTAGAAACAACTTGGGGCGTGGCCTCCATCACACGCCACGCAACTTCCTTTGCTGTGTCTGCTCTGCCCGACAGCACGCGCTTGGCTTGAACTTTCGCAGATAACTTGTATGAGAGGTCTACGATGCTGGCAGAAGCACCTGTCACAGCCGCCACTGCTCCCAACCCATTCCCAGTGGCTGACAGCATCAGACTGCCACCAGGTGCCACAGGTGCCAGAGCCAGACTAAGAATGCTGAGGATGCCAGAGAGAGCACCGCTGGAGTGGGCCACCACGTTGGTGATGGTGCAGTCCTTGTGCACCTTCTCAACTTTCTCTGCAAGGGCGTAGAGCTTGGCTATGCCCTCCTCCAGCTCCCTTTTCACGTGAGGAAATGCATTCAAGAACCTCTCCCTCTCCTGAAGGTCTTCATCACCGTCTGCTTTAAGCTCAGTCTGCTCAATCAGAGTCTCACGCACAGTATCTGCCTCCTCCCTGGAACAGCAAAGGTCATGGGTTAGGAAAGGCAGCTGGTCTGGTAGGACTATGGGCTCTGTAAGACCGCCCTGTATACGTGACACATTCATTATAGTCAAAGGCAAGAGTGCTACCCAGATGCACAGAATTGTTCTTTCAAAAGGAAACATGTTTGGGATGCCATCATTACATGAAGGGGTCTGTGACTATGCATCTGTATTTTTCATTTTTTATTTTTTTAATAGACAAAGTGACTTTATTTTTTTTATTTTCTTGTTTCAGAACTTTTGTTTGTTTATTTTTATGGCTGGCTCAGCCCGCCTGAGGACTTTCCTAAGCAGACGCTTTAGACCACTGAGTCATCCTGCCGGGCCTGACTATGCATCTTTAATTGCTCTTTAATGGTGGGCGTTTGGTAAAGCAGCACCTCATGCGAGGTCAGTGCCGCGATGGGCACAGCATTTGTGGGGCACAAACTGTGTGGATGCATGCAGAGCAGTGGAACAAGGGGCGAGAGCCGTAGGGCAGAGACTCTCAATGCATAGTGAGGATTTCACCTTTATCAAAGGGCAGCCTGTGCTTTGCTCTCAGCTACTATGGAGTGACCTGGAAGCTCCTGGAATGTCCTGACTGCTATGAATATCTGTGTTTGCCTGCTGGGGACAGCAGTAGCTGAACAATCCTACTCCAAATTTATAAATCTGAAAATCACCAAAAAATCTGAAACCTTTGGGCACAGACAGGATGCCACGAGTAGAAAGTCCCATGCCTGACCCATGGGATGGGTCACACTCAAAGCAGAACCATGCTCAAAACTCACATGAAATCACATCCATGCTGTGCATCCAACTATAGAGAATCCTGAATGCCTCGTGTTTTGTTCTGAGTCACCTTCCCAAGCTATCTCTTAATGTATTAGCAAATATTTCAAAATCAGAAAACACCTGTCAGGCATATACTCCTTCTCCCAGGAATTCCCCATAAAGTGAGCTCGTCCTCACAACCTGATGGATGACAGGGACTCTGGGGTCATTTCTGACTTCCGGAGTAACTGCAGGATAAGAGCATCGACCTCCGTGTGGGAGCAGATGGCAGCTCCAGGTCAGCCCTGAAGTCTGGAGAACACGGCAGGACCACAGTGTAGTTAGGACCTGCGGAAGTTCTGCTCAAGGAGGCTTTGACCTTGGCTTCCCAGTGCATCAGTGTCTGCTGGGCTGTGCCTCAGGACCGTTTTCCCTTCACAGGCTGAGCCTTGAACACTGGCAGCCCTCTGTCTACTGTCACGTATCACATTCAGGTGCGCACCGCAATTCTGATGCAAACCTGAGCACAGAGGAGTTCAAGGGCAGCCAGGTCCACACAGAGTACAGCAAGGGACTGTCTCAAATATCATAAAGACAAGTGTCCTGCTGGGTGCACACAATTGCTCAGACACAAAGATAAATGGCCCGAGCCAGAGCCCCAGAAACTGATGATGTCTTTTCATAGGAGTTTCTCACGCCAGTCCTTCCTGGCTCCCATCTGCAATGGGGGCATGACCTGCTATCTCTCTCTGTCTCGGTGACTCTCGCTCCAGCCCTCCTGTGTGGCAGCTGCTGTCTATGGACTTTCACCCATTATCCTATTTGTCCTAAGAGGAAACTCGATGAAGGAAGAAACTAAGCAGAGCGTGGTGAAGGACCAGCAAAGGCCACATAACTTGCAGGTGGCAGCAGGAATCCTGCCTGAGTGGGTACCATGTCCCTTCACCCTGCTGCCACTCACTGCCAGGGAGTGATGGGGAGATCATGTCCCCGAGGCACTATGGAGACAGAGCACCCTGAAGCCCAACCACAGGAGCAGTCCAGAGGAGCCTTGTCAGCCCCCGAGAGCCCCAGTCCAGCTGGCATCTGGACGGCCTTGCTGGGCTCCCACTCAGGTCACCTGGTCAGATCGGTCATCTCCACCAGGATCTCCGAGGCGACATCTTCAGTCAGCAGTTGGTGCAGATCCTCACTGCTCAGGGTGTGCAGGATGTACTCAACAACAACCTCCGTGAAGCTGTCGCCATCTAGTGGAGAAAAAGAGGAATAGCGTCAGTGACTGCAGGGGGGTGGAAATGGCTTTGAGTACAGGGGGCTAATGTTCCTTCCAGGAGCTGCTGTCCCATCGCAGTTTTTATTTATTTATTTATTTATTTATTTATTTATTTATCTATCTTGTTGCAGACCTTTGTTTGTTTATTCACTCATTTTTATGGTCGGCTCAGCCCATCCTGAGGGCAGGGCTGGCACAGCATGTGGTGCCGGGGATCGAACCGTGGTCCCTGAAGCCACCCAAGCTTTCCCAAGCAGGTGCTTTAGACCGCTGAGCCATCCCGCCGGGCCCATCGCACAGTTTAGATGGAGAAGCCAGTGTGATAGAGCCAAATGTGTCCCGCAAACTGATCCGTTCCACCCTCAGCCCAGGAGCTGAATGTGGAGATAGAGTCTTAAGGGAGGTGTGGGAACATAGAGCAAATGAGATCGTAAAGGTAGGGCCCTCATGTATAGGGCTGGCGTCCTCCTAAGAACAGATCCCACCTTCCATCACACTCTCTCACTCTCCCTCTGGCTCTTTTTCTCTACCTCTCCCAAGGCTCATGGAAAGGCCATGGTACACCCAATGAGAAGCTTCCCTCTGCAGACCTCAGAGAGAACGCTGACCGAAAACCACCCTGCCCTGCCTTCCTCATAGATTTTGGGCTTCCAGTCCAGTAGTGTAGGGGTGTCGTTGTTTAACCTACTGCAGAGCCCAGTGGTGGTGACTGGAGAGGACTAACACACCGGAAGTGCCTTCAGCACAGAGCTCACTCTCCATCATTCTGACAAATGTGAGACTTCCAAGCACAGAGTCACCTACCCTGGACCCACTGTATGTCACACGGCATGGACCCTCATGCTCCCAATGAAATTTCAACCCCTCAGTGCACTTGGAAATTCTTTGACTGGGTTAAGAGCAGCACTTTTGAGGGGAAATAAAATGCTCAACATTAGAGCATGTGGAACATAGTAGGGGCGGGTATCGCTTCTGTGAATGGCTTCTATCCAATTACATGCACAGTGGCGCCTTGGTTCATGACCGTGACGCTCGCCATGTGTCTGGTGGCAAACCCAGTTGGATCAGAATTGAGTCAAATTGACCTGTTGGGTTCTAGGTCAACCTTGTGAGAAAATTTGATTCCGTTCTTGGGCCCCTTGATTTGGAACCAGAACAGTGGTAAGAACTGAGTTCGGGAACAGCCGTCCTGCTGTATGTAGTACACTGTTCAATGTAAGGAGGGAAGCGAGCATGTGTTCAGAGAGAGGCAAGGAGAGGGGAGAGACTCATAATCCATAGGAGCCAGATATGCTTAGGAACCTGGCACTTCTCGTCTCTTAGAACGGTTTTAAAGGTTTATTTTAATGAGCATTTAACAATTGTATGTATTCATCAGGTACAGTGTGGTCAAGGCCATTTCTGTGTTATCACCTCAGACATTGGCCATTTCTTTTTTTATATATATTTTATTTTTTTTCTTGTTTCAGAACCTTTATTTGTTTATTCACTCATTTTTATGGCCGGCTCAGCCCGCCCCGAGGGCAGGGCTGGCACAGCATGTGATGCCAGGGATCGAACCGCGGTCCCTGAAGCTGCCCAAGCTTTCCCAAGCAGGCACTTTAGAGCACTGAGCCATCCCGCCAGGCCCCTGGCCATTTCTTTGTGTTGAGGACATTCAAAATTTTTTCCCTTGTGTACTTCAATAGACACCACTAGAGAAAATTTCCACTCATTCAGAAGGAAAGCTCAGAGCACGTGTGGCACGCGACTTGCTGCTCGTGATGGTCCGATGCATCATGGGTTGGCAGGGAAAGAAAAGGGCGTTGCCCTGAGTGAGGTGGATAGCCAAAGGCTGGCCATGGTCTCAGGCCAGCAGGGGGCAGTGTTCAGCCTGAGTCACCTAGAAGGTGTGTGTGCAGGGCTGGAGGTGAAAGAATTATAGGCAGGGGCCCAGGTACCGGTGCAGAGGTGCGTGTGCTACTGAGACCTGACACAAGATGTGCTTCCCCTGTGTCCTCACAAGGGAGACCCCATTCTCATTTCATAGACAAATTGAGACCCAGTCAGGAAGGGAGCCACCAAAAGCCGGGTCAAGAAAAGCTCAACATTTAAGAGCAAGTGTAACTGGCCAGTTTTTATATCACTTGGTAATTCATGTTTTTAAATTTTTGTGAGTTGCACAACTCACTTTAGAATTTACCAGTGAGATTTTGAAAATATGTCACTGTCTGAAACTGCAGTACTGGGTCAATCTGTGAGGAAGGCGGGATCCCTTTCGCTCCAGGCCTGATAGTGGAGAGGATTCTTCAGGTGGGTGGGGTAGGGTGGGGCCGAGCCTCAGCTCTGAGCCTTGTGCATTTGTGTCCAGGAGGACTGAGAGGTGCCCTCTGTGTAAGCACTGGCTCCTCCCTGGCGAAGCAGGTGGCCAGCAGGAAGCTGCTGCGGGGAGGACACTTCCCCAAGACTTTGGAAATCCCCACCTGACCAGTGCTGAGACAGGGACACGAGAAATCCCCACTGCCACAGAGAATGTGACCCTGCACACGGCTGTCCGCTGGTCTGTAGAATCCCGTACCTGTGAGGACAGGTGGAGGACACGGGACCTCTCGTCTTCCCCAAGAGCTGCGCCCTCCTCCTAAGTCCCTCCCCTGCTTTTCACCGTCACTTTTCTCAGTTACGATTTAAAGGAGAAGCCGGACCTGATCTGTCAAGAATCCAGAAGCAGGCCGGGGACTTGGGAAATAATTTCTTCTGTCTCAGGAAACAGTTTCTAGAGGACACTGGCTGCCGCTGGCCCAGTTGTTAAGCAAAGAAGGGTTCTTTGAAGAGCCCACCCACCACAGCCCTGCCTCTGATCCAGTCTCCCCGTCCTGTGCTTCCCCCACTGACCCTGGGCACTGTTTGCTCTCCAGGCTGGTGGAGCAGTGAGGGATGGACATGGTTGTAAGGTGCTGGGTGGACGGGAAGGAACAGCACTGGCGGAAGGGGCGTGAACGGGGGAGGAGCCTGCTTCCTTCACCTCAGAGGTCATGGGAATGAAGCTATCACACCTGTGGGCTGCTGCCTGTCACTGGCAGGGCAGGGCAGGTGCTGGACACAGCTCCAGGGGTGAAGCGGGTATGCGGGGGCCCCCATGGAAGCAATAGGGTCCCGGGGAGAGAGACGCACACGCAAGGAGCTCAGCCTGCTCTAGCAGGTCCCATCACACTGTGCAAGACATTTCTCCGCTGATGTGGGGGTTGGGAGGGGTTCCAGGTCCCACAGATGTGAGGGGCAAAGGCACACTGGGCTCCAGCTCAGGGTACTCTGGGCCACTGTTCTTCTGAGCCACTAGAAGCCTTTGGGCCCCACAGGGCAGCAGCTGGAGGCAGCTGCGATCTCCGATCTCCTCGGGAACAGCACCCGAAGGCAGTGCCTGGGAAAGGCAGAAGGGGTCTCCCCAAAACAGTTCCAGAGCAACGAGGGTTCTGGGTAGAAGCCCGGCCTGAAAGGAGGTTGAATACTTGGGTCCGTCATAGCTCTTCTTTTCTACCCTCCACTATTCCCATAAAGGCTCTGCTTCCAGCTGCACCTCAGTAGGAGGTGAAGAGAGAAGCCCCCAGAGAAGAGAAAGCCCCGTACCTGGATTGTGGACGCAGCCCTTGCTAGCAGCGGCCCTCATGACGTCAGCAGCTGCGGGGTCCCTGAGTTCTCCTTCCAGCTCTCCAGGGCGTCCAGGCTGGAGCAGCGGAGGGAAGCAGATGATGAGGCTAAAGCGAAACTAAGGGGACAAAGGTGGAAGGACAGGGTGGGGCCACGTCTCCCAGGCTTCCCTCCAGGAGGGCAGGAAAGTGAAAGACAGGCTCTGCCCAGGGCGTGCCCTGTCCCCCAGCATCTGCGCTGCTGCTTAAAGGACGGCAGTTGCCCTCCTCCAGCTCCCTCTGCCCTCGGCCCTGCTAGGCGGAGGCCTCCGGTCCTGTCAGGGAACAGAGGGAGCGCAATAAGCTGAGGAGGACACAGCTGTGTAGACACCAGAGAACCGTGTTAGTGAGCCCAGGTGGGAAGCCATGGCCCGCTGAGCCCCTGGGCTGGGGCCCGTGCTCACTAATGACGTTGGGTGGTGTTGATTGAGGTCTGCACCGTGCAGCCTCCTCCCGGCCCTCACTCAGCGTTCACCGCTCCAGGGGAGAGGACATCTGTGGCTGCTGTTAAAGCTGGAGAAACCACCAGGAAGGTCAGATAACATGCCCAAGTTTACACAGAGGAACAGGAGCAGGGAATTAGCCCTCTCAGGCGCAGATCCATGTTTTGATGATTGCACTCTGCACACACACACACCCCGCATACCACGCACGCGCGTTTACTGTCATTGATGTGTCTCATTCCAAATCCATATTGGTACCCTGTGCCCATGTCCCTGTCCTGGTCAACTTCCCCTTCCCTGTGGTGCCTGAGGGCCGCCCTTCCCTGCTCTGCAGCGCTGCGGCTGCCCAGCGCCCTCTGCTGGCCGCCCTGCATGCTGCAGCTCACACTGGTTTTCATCCTTGATGAGAACAGTGGAACAGTGCAGGCTCCTGCGTGGACTTTGCCTCCACCACGCACCTGACTCTGGGGCGCCTCCACCACCTTAAGGCGCCACAAGAAGGTCCTCCCCGATGCCTAGGAGATGACGGCTCCGTGCCCTCAGGATATCCAGCCTTCGTGTGCTAAGTAATTCTCAACCTTATAAATGACCTGGTCTTCAGAATTTTATAGCACTCTCTCAGAGTGCTATAGAGAGTATGGATGTACTCTCTTGGCTACAAAGAAGAACTGCTATGTGTCATCAAGAACAGCTTTCCCTGGTGCTGGTCCTTCCCTCCACAGGCAGCTCACTGAGATCCCAGAGGGAGAAGCAGCCCTCACCTTCCACAGCACGGTGCAGAGCCTCCTCCATCCCGCAACCTGAGACCCAGCCCAAGGATGCTTTCTAGCGCCCCTGCCTGAGGGCTGTGGAATCGGGCCCCCTTCTGGTCTCTCTAGGCAGGCAGTGAACTCCACCTGCTCCAAGAGACCATGGAATGATCAGAGTGTCCCTGGGTGGGAGGACACCGTCCTCAGAGACACAGGGGACTTCTGCCACCTGAGAAGGATAGAATAAGCCCATACAGGTGCAAGCTGTCCCTGTGAGGTCCACCGCACAACAACTCCTTTCTCTCACTGGGACATAGAGGTCTGGTCACATCTGGGTCCAGCTCCCTGCTCTGTGACATTGTCTCAGCAGCACCAGGCTCCCATGGTCACAAGAACCCAGCCACCAAGTGCAAAGCTACCCTCTTCCCCTCTCCCCTGGATACATCTTGTCTTAGCCAGTCAGTGGTGACCATCTGACATAGCCCTGACCAGTGAGGCACAAGAAAATGTTGGCTGAGACTTCTTAGGGTATCATTGCTCTGTCAGAAACATGGCACAGGGGAGCCGACATCCCTTCCACTTTTTTTCCTGAGTCTAATCTTGCTGGACCTGGAGATAGCCCAACATCCCAAGGTCACGATTTTTGAACTGTGACCTGAACCAGAGGTTGGAGCAAGCAGAAAGATCAGGGGTCCTGGTGTCTCTGCACCTCATTGCTGAGTCTGCTCCCAGGTCTCCTCCTTCCTCCTCCCTCTCGGCCTCGCTCTGACTCTGGCCTGGAACCACAGCCTGGTACCACTGAGGCACACAGCGAGCAAGGCCCTGCGCTGAGCCTGCCGCTGCTCGCAGCCCACAAAGGCTGCTGGTGGAGGAGGGGGGGGTGCTGGGGATGTAGCCTGGATGGCGCCTGCCTGGCTCTGTCCTGGCCACCACCTCGCCCCAGCCAGGGAGCCTCCCTTCCCCATCAGCTGTGTTCTGGGCTCTCCAGGGCAATGGAACAGAGGCTCCAGCACAGCCTCCTCTGCTCAGTGGTCAGTGTGGTCACTGCCTGAGAGTCCCAGCAGCGCACGTGTCCTGAGGGACCTTGAATGAGCTGCCGGGGGAAGCTCAAGCCCTGAACGCAGCCTCCAGGCCCTCGAGCTGTGCAGCTCGTGCTGCTTCTGCTCCCCTTGCCCACCGAGCACCTTAGTTCAGGCCCTTCTGGGACCACGATCTGCAGATCAGATGCAAGGCCTCTGCCAGGCTGCGCCCACCCCTGGGCGCCCTCCTCACCTTCCCCACGTGCCAGACCCAGCTCCCCCCTGCTGGCTGCTCCAAGCTGTCCCATGCTTTCCTGCTTTGAGGAGATTCCTGAGTCCCGCTATCTGGATGCCAGGAGACTCTGTTCACCCAAGCCAGGGCTCCTTTTGCCATTTCTGATTGGTTCCAGTGCGAGTACAAGCTTCTAACCTATCACGATCCTGATTCAGCATGGCTGGATCCCCTAACAGTGGCTTACCTTCCCAGAGGCCACCTCCTCCTCCAGCCCCACACCTAGTTCTGGACTCAACTTCTTTTCACCTCCCCCATCCCACAAAAGAGACCCCAGTCCGACCCCTTCTACTCAAACTGCACCCCTAGCAAAAGTCCTTAAAGTCACAGCCTTCCCTTGTTTCAGGTCAGAGGTCAGAGGAAACTCCTGCCCCATCTCCTGTCCAGGTCCTGCTCAACGGCAACAGAGGCCTCCGTCTCTATTTCTCTTGCTTCTGCTTCTCTTCCACACCACCGAAAAGCCTAAAAATCTCCCTGCTCAGCCACCTGCCCTGGGCCCCAGGCAGCTCAGTCTCCTCCCAGGGCCTCAAGTTACCCATAGGGTCTGGCACAGCAGATAACCAGGGACGATGTGGCTAAGGTGACCCCTGGGATCCTTGCATCTCAGAAGAAACCCCTCCCCCCACAGGCCTCCACGGCAGTCCAGCCTCAGGGTTACCAGGCCACAAGGACAGGTGGGTTCTGTGTCTTCTGGCCTCCTCTACTTCCTTAGGTTCCTCCAAATTTTCCAAAGCAGTGACCACTCCCACATCCACCTTTTCTCAGGGTCACCTGGCCGTGGCCCGTTCCACCTGAGCTGAGCCCAGGGCGGCACTGTGGCCCATCTGTGTGGTCTTCTCTCTCCTGCTGAAGGTCTCAGGGAGGAGAGCAGTCAGACACAAACCTGGGCACAAGTCCAGCCTCTCCTGATGCTGCACTATGGGTTGGGGGTCCCTCCCCTGGCTCATCTGTGACATGGGGACCCTGGTGTTGCTCTGGCTTCCCGACTTGGCAAAGAATTTGGACTCACCCCAGCCAGGCTGAGTTGTTTAGTCCCTGTCACCAGCTGCACACGGGCATCCTCTGACCAGAGACCCAAGCTCTCAATGGGGAAACTAAAACTCTGAATTTCTCAGCAGTTCAAAACTGTCTACTTCCTTCTGGTCACCACCCTCGCCACTCCCTCTTGCTGACTCAGGGAGAAGAGCTTGCCCGGAGCTCACATGCCTGGTGCTTCAAGCCAACCCACCTCGGCTGCAGGAAGAAAGGGCAGCCTCTGACACACGCAGGACCCTCCAGTCACCGTGCCCAGCAGCCCTGGGGTTGTGGTGCACACCTGCTTCCTACACATCCACCTCTGTCCCCTTTCAGCATCTGTGCAACCCGTCACACCCTGCATCCTGCTGCACCAAGGTGGCTGTGGTGTCCATGAATGGGATGCGGGTGGGGGCAGCGCTGGTAGTGGAACACTGAGCAAATGCTGTGCCCTGGCCCCACCTGGCTCCTAGCCTTTGACCTCTGCGGGGTCCCCCCTGGAAATGCCTCCTCATCCTGCAGACTTTAGCAATCTGTCTCAGTTCAGAACATCCAGCCTGGAACTATCCTTACCAGGCCTGGAGTACAGGATGGTGGACTAGTAAAACTAGTTGGGAACAAATGACTTAGAGTTCGCAGTGTGCTCAAGAGGCTGGGCTGAGGCTGCGGGGCACGAGGTCCCTGTGAGGGGAGCCCACTGCTCTGTGACCAATATCTTCCCCTTGTGTCCTTAAGTGCCACCCATTCTTTACCTTGAGGGTTAGTGTGAAAAGTTTGCATTGGCTCGTGTGGGCTTTTCTCTATGGGTGAGGAAATGCTCTCTGATAGACACCGCTTGAGGAGCAGCTCCACCCTCCTGAGGAAGCATACCCACAGCTGGCTTCACGAAAAAGGCTGGGTGGACCACCATCCCAGCGGACAGAGTCCCCACCCAATCTTTTCTGCACATTGCACAAGCTCTCACAAGCTCTCACAAGCTTCTGGGTAAATAACACCTTGTGGCTAAATAACAGGAAGCTGCTCACAGACAGATCTCCCATACACAAGCTGCAGACACTTTTGGTTCTATAATTAGCCTGTGTAAATGCTAACCAAGGCTGCATTCAAGCAAGCCTGAAACCCACTAAAAACAAGTAATAATCTGAGAGCATTTAGGCCGGCCAGGATAATGGCACTAGCTTCATGGCTCAGGTTATGACAGGCTTTGCTAAAGGGGGGAAAGGGAATAATACTGATGTTAAATGTTTTAATTGTGGCAAAATTGGATGTGTTTGGAAAGGTTTCCAGGCTCTCATTCAGTCCAAGAGAACCCAAGGAAGTAACACCTGTAGCTGCCTCAAGGAAGTAACACCTGTAGCTGAGATGACCCAGGTCCTGCTCTGAAGGGAAACCAGTGGGCTCAGCATTTCTACTTTAGATTTCACAGAGGCTGGACACCTCTGACAGAAAATGAGTCTGTGGCCTCTGCCAGGCCACCCAAATATTAGAGGAAATGCCTGCTGTGAATTAGAATTTTGACCCACTTCACACAATACAAATCCACCAACACCTTTGCCAATGACCACAAACATGGCTGCTGGAGGAATACTGCTTCCCCTCATCAGGGGAGCACCGCGAAGGGCAGGATTAGACCTTCCTGAAGTGTGTGGAATTAGCATGATTGGGAGTGACACACTCACCCAAGTCCTCGCGGGAGTTTGCGGTCCTGTGCTTCAGGGATCAGTTGGCCTTGTGCTAGGCAAGGCAAATTTGAATCTGAAAGGAGTAACTCTCATACCCAGCATGACTCGATGTTTGTTGCCAACATGAAAGGCAAGTTTTTGCATGTTCTGTGGACAGACTACACCAAGGGGGATGGATTTTACACAGGAAGTGACCAGGAGGAGACCTGTGTGCTTTACAAGGGTTAATGGAAAGTGCTTTGGAGACATTAAAGACAGAACCACAGTGCCGGGCGTGGTGGCGCACGCCTGTAATCCCAGCACTCAGGAGGCTGAGGCAGGAGGATCGGTGCAAGTTCGAGACCAGCCTGGGCTACAAAAGTGAGCTCAAGGCCAGCCTCAACTGTATAGTGAGACCCTGTCTCAAAAAGACAATAAATAAATAAATAAATAAAAGACAGAACCACAGACAAGTCTATTCTTTCATCATAATAACAGCTGGCTGGCCCTGTTGCCCACAAAAAAGGCCCCTACCTCCTTGGTAGACCAGGATGTCTGCAGCATATATATATATATATATATATATACCACAGAGTTCCTCACCATTGCCTTCTTGAAGAGCCACACAAATGAACATATATATATCACCTATTCTGGTTAATTTATGGGGAAGAGATTTGTTACAAAAGTGGATGGGGCCAGGGAAATAGCTCAGTAGAATAAGCGCTTGCCCAGCAAGTGCAAGGGCCTGAGTTCAATCCCCAGTCCCGCGCAAAAAAAAAAAAAAAAAAAGCAGAGTTTAATATTGACTAATAATCCTGATTCTAAAATTGAATAAGCATCAGTGTTTAATTTCTTAACCAATTATGCATATCTATGTCTACTAATCTGAACAACAGATTTGGCGATGAAAATATACAACCACCACTGTTAAATTCTTAGTCTTGTTTTCAAATTCTGTACCATTTGTACTGTCACTTATTAGTCTGTTTCTGTCTTTGTTCCGGCTATTTGTTTTTACTCTTTAAAATAAGATTTAAAAATAACTAAATAGGCTCGCCTGCCAAGCCACCCTGCCACGGGGCCAGCGACTGGGGAGTGAAACCTCTATGAACTGCAAGTTAAATAAACCTCGCCTCCTTTAATGTTGGGTGTTGGGTATTTCATCAGAGCCATGAGAAAAATGACTAAGACAGGATAGGGGGGCTGGTGTAAGCTGACTGCCTTTCTTGCACCATGAGCTGAGAGGCCCAGGAGCTGTAGAACACTTGGGCTGAGATCCGTGGAGCTCTTAGCTGCATTCTGGTGGGACTTTGGATTCAAGAGGCTGCTCAGTGCTTCTCCAGAGGTCTGCAATTCCATTTCACAAGTAGCTGCTTTCCTATCCCAACTATAGATGCCCCGGAGAATGCTTTTTCACTCTTCCTGTTTTGCTGTTTTCTGCAGCCATGAACTGCTGCCCTCTGCCATGTGCCTCTCTGCCTTGGCGCCAACTGAGTGTGGACTGAAACCTCCACAAACTGTGAGCTAAATAAACCTCTCCTTCCTTCATTTTGGATGTCAGTAGTTTTGTCCTAGCCTTGAGAGAAAATTAACAGAGGCACTTATCCTATAGAGGAGCTGAGAACCAAGAAAGAGAACCACAAAAGGGACCCATGAGGCTCCTTGAACTTGGTCTACAAGGATTATCTTCTGGAATCTCTCTTCAAGGCCCGAGGCTCACTTCCTCCTTGTCCTCCTCCCAGCCAAGGCCCCTCAGGAAGCAGCTCTGGAAGTCCTCTCCTGTGTAGTTCTGTCTGCCTTGTTGCTTTGATCAGATGCAAACCATTTATCTTTCATTTTGACTTTGCGGGAACAGCCAGAAGTACTGGAGCCCCAGATACGGTGAATAAGGTGGGTGGAAACAATCATAGTGTTTTCATGTGTCTTCCTTCCCACTAGGTGGCGCTCAGTAGCCTTGAGTGGCAACAGTCACATAATTTTTGATTAGGCCTCATGAAGACACTAGCATAGGAGGACTTCCAGGACTGCTTCAGAAAGTTATAAGAAGAAAGGGATCCGTGTGTTCAAAGTGAAGAAAATTATTTTGAGGGAGACCAGTGGTTAATGTGTCATTCACTGTGATAATTTTAAAAAATTAAATATTCACTGTATATATTGATCATTCAGAGTATGTATTTAAAATAATTCACCAAAAGACCAAATTATTCTGTCCATGCACTGTGATATTGTCAATCGTATTTATTTTCATAATGCTGCTCTTGATCCAAACATATTTTAGGGGGCCCGGCAGGATGGCTCAGTGATCTAAAGTGCCTGCTTAGGAAAGCTTAGGCGGCTGCAGGGACCACGGTTCGAACCCTGGTACCACATGCTTCGCCAGCCCTGCCCTCAGGGCAGGCTGAGCCAGCCATAAAAATAAATAAGTAAATAAGCAAAAGTTCTGAAACAAGAAAAAAAATTCTTTAAAAAAAAAAAAAACATATTTTAGAACCTACTGATAAGTGGAAATGTATATTACAAGGGTCCTGATAACAGCATTTGGTTCACAATAAACTCAGAGATGGAAACCACCTCTGGAACTTTCCAAGTCTCTGGAGGAGACATTTATTTTCTCACAACTCTGGGAAAAAAATAATCTGTTTTAAACAATTTATTTCTTAGAGTACACCCAGTAGAGGCTGGCGCAGCAGCTGCTCAGGGAACGTTATCTAAGTCCAGATGAGAATAGAGCACTACCAAGAATCTCCTCGCAAAAGTCTAGACATGATTACTTTGTGTCATTAGGGTTCGAGTTTATATTGTTGTGGCAGATTAATACTGCATTGTGTGTAAATACCATATTTTCCTTATTCATTTATGTACTGATAGACATATGGGAATCTCCCCAGAATTAGTTATTGTGAATTGTGCTGCTGTAAACGTGGGTATGCAGGGAGCGGGGCACTATAATATCCTGTGTTCAACTCTTCCAGGAAAATAGCTAGAGACGGAAATCAGTGAGTCAGAAGCAGAGACAAAGCTGACATGATCCCACCAATGGATACAGCATAAGCCTTTGATAAAATGCAACATCTTTTTATGATAAAAAAAGACACTGAAGAAAATAGATATAGAACAATCTTGCCTCAGTCTAATAAAAGACATCTGTGACAAACCTACTGTAACCTCATATTAAATGGGAAAAATCTGAGAGATTTCCCTCTGAAACCAGGAACAAGATAACAGCGTCCACTATCACTTCTGTTCAATAAAGGACTCAAAACTTTAATAAGAACAACGAGGCAAGAAAAAAAAGCCTATGTATGTGAAAGGAGGAAGCCAAATTGTCATTATTTGCAGATGGCACGCAAGACCGAAAATTCCGCCAAAAGCCCTTAGAAATAGTAGCCAAATTCACTAAGGAAGCATTTTCTTAAAGTGAAAGAAGCTGAGGACAAGGCTCTGGCCCTAGATCCTAGGAGCTTTGGCATTTGTATGGCTGAACACAGTAAGGGCGTGGGGAACGCAGATAGCAAGCGATCAAAGGAAAGGTAGGAAGCAGAGCCTGAAATAACGGACGCCCAGGTGCCCCCCCAGGGATACGCACCTGCTCAGCACCTGTGACTGACACAGGCAGAGACTGACCCCAAATACCTCAAGGGAAAAAAAAGTCTAAATCACAAATGGAAAGGAAACTGCCCTCTCCTCAACATCAGTGTCAGTGTGCCTTCAGTCTTGCTTTCTCAGGTGTCTCCGACCGAGTCCATTCCTACCTCTTCACCAGCCCTGGGGAGCAAACTGTGCTCTCAGAAGTCATGGTGAAGAACAAAAGGGTCGAGAAAGGGGCTCCAGCAGGCCTGGGATCTTTGAGGCTCTGCTTGGTGCATTTCTGGGGATAAACTTAGTGTAGCTTTAAAACAGCACTGGCCTGAGCCTAGAGGTGTCACCGGGGGCTGGGTCACCTGCAACGTGGAGAGGCCACAGGGAGGAGAGCTGCAGGCTCACCTGTACCATGGGCAGCAATGTAAAGAATTCCCTGTGCTGTGTCCCCTGGCCTCCATCATCAGCTGGAAAAACACTGTTCACAACGTACTTTTAGTCAGTAGTGTAGGGGTGCAAAGAAAGTTTGAAGATGCACAGGTATGTTACATCGAAGAATTTTTAAATTGCTCCTATTTTTATTGCATTTCACCTTTTTTTTTTGTATGAGTCGTGTGCTGCTGTTGTTGCTATTTTTGTGTTTTGTTATCAAGTCAGGCTCTTGCTATTTTGGCTCTGTCTTGTCTAAAAAGCCTGGACTCAATTGATCCTGCCACTTGCAGGGACTATGGGCACAAGCAGTTACACTCCCTAGGTATTTCAAAGATAGGTATCTTCAAGGTAAGGTCAAAAAAGGATTGCCAGTCAACACTGAGTTCCACTCTAGAGCTTTCTGCATACTGCCATCAGTCAGTCACTGGTCCTGTCCCTGAGGCTCAGTGACTTGGGTGAAATAGTATGGATTCTGTCTATGAGCATACTTGGAAACCTACTTCGCTTCACGTCCCAGTGAGATATACATAAATGGACGCTACTTCGAAGTCCCTGATCTGAACCAGCTGGCTTGAGCTTAGCCTGGTGCTGATTGCTCCAGGCCATGGAACCAAGTGTTTCCAGGGAAGGGAATGGCACAGTGGAACACCCAGCTACAACCGCAGGTGCATGGTATTCACTGACAGCACTCAGCTCAGCTGTGTCTCACCCGACACCACCCCCCTCCCTGTGTCACAAACTCTCTCCTCCCCGCAGGCATGCGCCACAACCAAGACAGCTTGGAAGAAAGCAGGCAGAGGATCCACTCGGACCATGTGTATTTTCCTGAGTAGAGGGATCCACAAAGCTGTGATCCAGATATAAATTCTGAGGAAAACTGCACTAGCATTTGTCTCTCCAGTGCCCCAATATCACTAGCAGTCTACCTTTGCCCACCCCAACCTCAAGACCTGATGCTTCTCTCACGATGTGAGTCCTGCAGAGAATTCAGAGGCTTGTGTTTGAAAATAACGAGGGATATGCAGAAGCAATTCAGCAAACAAAGGTCCTGAGGAAGAAACAAAAATTGCTCAAATGAAAAGTGAATAGGACAAATAAAAATTTTGTGCAAAACCCCCAAAGACACACAAAGTCAAGCATAGGATCGAATTTTAGGCTTGAGAGATAAGCTGAATGAATTATCAAATGTAAGTGCTTGTAAAGAAAAAAGAAATGTGGACTGAAAAAAGGCTTCCGTCATGCATGGCACACGTAAGGCAACTTCCTCACTCTGCATGTGGAGTTGATATCAAGAGATTTCAAGGTCTGGCGGGGTGGCGCAATGGTCTAAAGCCCCTGTTTGGGAAAGCTTGGGCGGCTTCAGAGACCGCGGTTCAATCCCCAGCACCACATGCTGCACCAGCTCTGCCCTCAGGGCAGGCTGAGCCGGCCATAAAAATGAGTGAATAAACAAACAGAGGTTCTGAAACAATAAATAAATAAATAAATAAATAAATAAATAAAATAATTCTTTAAGGAAAAAAAAAGAGAGATTTCACAAGCATAATTTTTTTGGTGCTTGGGAAGTTAGTGAGCATGGGTCCTGACACCCTGGAAAGAAGAAGGAAGAAAGGAAGGAAAAGAAAAAGAAAAAGAGAGAGAGAGAGAGAGAGAACCAAGAATTCTGAGACATGGCTAAAATCACAAACCTACAAATTCTTGGCATGGAAGATTCATTCTAAAGACAATGAAAATCTACTCAATGAAAAACATCTCAGAAAACTTGCCAAATCATGGGACAGGTACAGACACCTAAGTGCAGGAGGCATTTTGAACTGAAATAGTGACCAGAAAAGAATACACCTCCTATGTCCCATTGTTGTTAAAATGTTAAGAATATAGAAGAGAGAAATGCAAAGCTGAAAGAGAGACATGCCAGGACAAGGACAATGGCAGAGGTAAACCCATCAGAGTAATTGTACACCCAAAAGCTCAGGATGGCATAGACAGTGTATTTCAAAAAGATTTAACTCAAAGTATGGAACTGCCAACTTAGATTACAACAGCTGATAGGGTTACCCTTTAAAGCTGAAACTATAAACACTTTCTAAGTAAGCAAATATTTTTAAATTGTCCGACGCATAAGCCAGCACTGCAGAAAATACTTAAGCAAATGCTGCTGTCAGAAGAGGAAAGATTTGATAGTCAAGGAAAGGAACACTGGACAAACGGCCAATTGACAAGAATTAGTATGTCTCTTTCTATAACAACTTTCACGGTAAATGGTCAATTTTCAGAGAAATTGATGAAATTTGAGATCACAATCTTAAGTGAAATAAGCCAAACATAGGAAGTTAAATATCCACATGGTTTCTCTTTTTTGTTTGTTTGTTTGTTTTGTTTTGTTTTTGGTGGGACCAGGGATTGAACTCAGGACTTTGCACTTGCCAGGCAAGTGCTTATTCTACTGAGCTATCTCCCCATCCCTTCACATTAGTTCTCTTTTATGTGAAAACTAAAATACAAATAAACAAAAGAAAGATGTAGGAAATAAGATAGGGGTTTTGGAGATGGAGTAAGGGATCATGAAAAAGACAGGGAGGGGAAGGAAAGAGGTCAGAACAAGACATGTTACAGTCTCATGTATCTACCCATTTTCCAACATAAGTGTAGTTGTTATCTATTGCAAGCAGACGCTGGTTGCAAAATATAAACATGAAAAAATGTAAATTGTCAACAAAGAATTGCCATAAGTCTGTGAGGCTATATATGTACATGAAATTTGATAGTAGTAATCATTTTGTAGTTACTGGGCATCCCTAAATGTGCTGTTGTACTTTAAAAAAAGAAAAGAAAGAAAGAAAATAAATTTCTCTCAGTCCACCGGGCCCCACGTACAAACTGTACCCAGAACCTTCCATGTACTGGAGCAAGTAAAGAATGGCAGGATGCACATCCTCAAGCCAGGATCTGGGTCCAGGTGGCCCCAGGGGGACCCCAGGACTCACACAGTGCAGCTGCAGCAGCTGTGACCAGAGCCAGGCAGAGGTGCAATGCAGGTGCAAAGAACCTGCTCTGCCCTGTACCTTGCCATTGAACTGCCACTCCAAACAGGTTCTAGTGCTAACCCAGGCTTCTTCACTGAGGGTAGTGGGACGCTGACAACCTGCACAGCCTGGATTCTTGTTTTTCCTTCGCCATGCTCTCTCCATTACATCACAGCTCCAAACTGTGAGCTGCACAATATCAGATGTATCCAGGACGGTAAGCGATACAGGCAGGACCTTGATCAGTGGAGCTGAGAATCGCTGTCCCCAAACTGAAGTATGCCATCCTCCCAGTCCTACTTTGGATGCCATCTTCCCTCAGAGGAGGCAGCCTGCAGAGGTTGAATTCTCAGAAATGTGGTCCTGCTGCCCTGCCAGTGCCCTGGCCCTGGCACACAACAGCGATGGGAATCTGGGTAGTTCATTGTGCCAGGCTCATCCTCGGAACTGTGGCTCCAGTGAAGAGCAGGGAAGAGCCGGTCCTGTCTCAGCCATTGGAGTGAGTCTGTCTTCCTTGAGTGAGTAAAACAAAATTGTATGCTCCTGGGGGGGGGGTCGCTGTGCACAACAGATCTTACTCCCTTCTCTGCCCGCTTCCTCTCCCCTCTCTTCCTACGCCTTTCCTTTTGGGATCATCTCTCATTTGAGAACAATCTAGCTCCTGCTTCCTGTTATCTAGCCTTTGTTTTGATCTTTATTCCTAACTTCAGATTCTCAAAAAAAAAAAAGTGTGATAGATGAGCCTGTTGATCTTATTTATTTTACTTAAACTTCTGGTCTCAAGAGCAACCGTTTTAGCACAGATGGTTCAAATTTCCCCTTCGTTATGGCAGAGTAATATGCCATTGTGTGTTAATGCTACATTTTCATGACCCACTCATTGGTTCATGGACATATAGGCTGGTCCCAAGGATTAGCTATTAAGAATTATTTCCCTGTAAACATGGGTATGCATGTACCACCATACTATAGTAATATTAACTCTTTCAAAATGATACCTAGAAGGGCAATAGCTGGGTCAAATGCAATTTCTAGATTGATTGATTGATTGATTGATTGATTGATTGATTTTTGGTCTTTTTGAGACAGGGTCTTGCTATACAGTTCAGCCTGGACTTGAGCTCACTTTTGTAGCCCAGGCTGGTCTCAAACTTGCACTGATCCTCCTATCTCAGCCTCCCAAGTGCTGGGATTACAGGCGTGTGCCACCACACCTGGTTTTTTATTTATTTTTATATACATAATTTCTTGACAAAAAAAAAAAAAATGCAACATCCTAAACAACCCAAAACTTACTATTGGTTCTAGTTCCTGCAAACGTGTTGTACTACCATACACAAGAAAGAGACCATTAAATATTTAGGAACATTCAACATCAAAAGCTTTAAAATCTAACTGTATGCAGTAGCCCCTCAAAAAGCTACAACCTGATTTTTTTAAGTATTTTTTTCTGCAGGGGCCCGGCAGGATGGCTCAGTGATCTAAGGCGCCTGCAGGCAGCTTCAGGGACCATGGTTCGATCCCCGGCACCACGTGCTGAGCCGGCCCTGAACTCAGGGCGGGCTGAGTCAGCCATAGAAATAAATGAACAAACAAGCAAAAGTTCTGAAATAAGAAAAAATAAAATTAAATTTTAAAAAGTATTTTCTCTGCAAAGAATTTTATCACCTATATAAAAAAATCTGTAATGTTTTCATACCGAAGTTAACTTTGAGCTGCCCTTGAGTTCACGTTTCTTAGCAAAACAATGGCCTGAGCACACACATACACTCCACATGCCACTTATTCTTCCTCTTCTTCCTCGTCCTCCTCCCATTTTTCTTCCTCCTCCTCCTTCTCCTCCTCCTCCTCCTCCTCTTCTGCTTCACTCTTCTTCTTGGAGCCTGTTGGCCTCCCAGGGCCCTTCTTTCCTGCTTCACTTTTGCCCTTGGCACAGTCTCCAGCGATATCCTTTTCATATTTTTTCTTTAGCTTAGACGCTTTTTGTTGCTATGGCTGTTTATCTTTGGCTGACTGCTCAGACCACATTTCACTCTTTTTTTTTTTTTTTTTTTTTTTTCAGTATCTCCAATGGACAGGCCTGGCTGTTCACTTTTGATCTTTGGGCGATGTTCAGAGCAAAACAGGACAAAGGCCGATGGTGGTCTTTTAGGAGCATTCAGATCTTTCTTCTTTCCTCTCTTATCACCAGCTTTGAAAGGAACATAATTTTTCATCTCCCTATAGTAGCATGCTTTATCACTCTTCACCATATCTTCAAATTTCGACTTTTCCTTGGCAGACATGGTCTTCCATCTCTCTGAGCACTTCTTGGGGGAACTTGGCAAAGTTGACTGAAGAGTACGGGCGCTTCTTCTTGTGCTCCTCGCGGCAGGTCTGCATGAAGAAGGCAAGAAGGTGTACGAGGACCTTTTGCTCCAAGGCTTGTTGGGGTCTCCCTTGCCCGTGGCGCCGTGACCTGTTGTAGCTCTTTCCTCAGGGTGCCACAGAGTGCTCGAGTGTAACTGAGGCGTTTCCTTCCTAGGGTTCTGGAGAGAGCTGCAATTTCTAGTTTTAAAAGTTTGAGAAATCATTGATTTCCATAGTGGTCATATCTGTTGGCATTTCCACCATCTATATAGAAGTGTTCGCTTTCCCATGAGGCCTCAGGAGGAATGATGTCTTAACACTTTTACATTTCTGCCCAAGGCAGGTGCCCTGCAGATGCTGGGAGTGAGAGGCTGTGCTCAGCATCTCCGCTCTGCTGTTGTAGATAGAGCTGGGACCTCAGCTGATAGCGAAAGGATGGCTGCTTATCTGCTCACACCGTGGCCAGGAGCAGGGCCACGCTTCCTCCTGGCACCTCCCTTTCCTCTCACTAACAGCCTTTCTAGGACCTGAGCCGTCTAAGGTTCACCCACCCCGACTTTGCTGGGGCAATGCCTGAGCGACTTCAGGGGAAGCCGTGCACAACAGCTCCAGGCAGGGAACCAGGCACTGCAGGCAGAAGAAGCCATGGAAGCCAATATCTAGAAGCACACGACATCCCTCAAAAGC